>VDFB02215173.1:0-10352 GCA_007258455.2 Sequoia sempervirens | reverse complement strand
CCATCTGATGAGTTAATCTAGAGAAATATTAATATTTAATTGTATTAATTAAATATTAATTATTTAATGATTATAATATAAAGTTATAATATTAAATTATAACTTAAGTGATTCTTCTTGAGGGGTGCGCCATCATCAGAAGGGGCCTATTTGGCAATTAAATTATGATTTAATATTCGAGCTGAGACTATGGAGAAATTAAAAGAATTAAAAGTGAATATTTTATTAAAACCCTATCTTTGTGGAAATCGCACTTTTGAAGAGATAAAGGGTTTTGCATTGGTTTGTGTGCCATTATGTGATTATTGATTTTGAGAAACTGATCAACTTTGATCTGAGCAAGAGACTTTAGGGTTTCAAGTTCGAATTCCTTGGGGAACGAGCCATCTCCATCGGAAGCAATTCAGAGGGTGTGAAATACCACTTGATTTATTGCAGCAGAGGTTTCTTCATTCAGGAGGAATCACAGAGCTTCAGAGGTTATCTATTTACAGAGTTTCAGAGTATTTGTATTCAGAAGTCATTCATTCCTTTAGGCGCACCTTTCAGAGAGATCTGGAGAAACTTGAAGAAGCCGTACAAATTTATTATTGCTGCTGTCATTTACCAGGCCGTACCATCCTGTATCAGGCCGTACCATATCAGCAAGGACGTCTTTTTGTTCCAGAGCACAACGCCTTCCTTCTTCATCATTTGTCTTCATCAGAAGAGGCGCAAATATCAAGAGAGCATTTGGGTAGCATCTGGCAGAGGAAGAGTGTGTCAACAGTGAGCCGTACCATCTCACATTTCATTCATGGCGGCTGAAATCAGGTTCCTTGAATATTAAAAATCAATTGCTTTATTCATTGCATGTAATAGAATATTTGTTGTAATCATCTCAGAGGACAAATAAACGCCTTGGCATTAATATTACATCATTTCCTGAGTCAGATTATTTTCTTAGAATTTATTCTTTATTTATTGCAAAATCGTACCTTTCATTTATTGCTCAAAAAAACTCAAAAACAAGCAAAAACCCAAAACACTTCAAAAAAACACAGAAGACTGTCAGACTCGGAGAATAGGGGAAACTAGGGTTTCTACACACCACTTATAAATTGATAAAATGGTTATGATTTGTGCTACATAGGTTTTCAATATAAATACATACCTAAGTAAGAAACACCATATCAGACGTGAGGGAGAGACCTTCAAGCTTAAGTTGTGAAATGTAGGCCTGGAGAAAAAACATTGATCTTGGCACTTGGCTCCTCCAAACTCTCCTTCACTGGAATAGGAACACGATCTAAGAGCTTTGCAAGTTCTATCTTCTCTTCTTCACTTATTGTCACATATTTAAACTCTTCACTTAATGAAAACAATCGGCATAGCTCAATATCACCCATTGTTGGCTTCAAGTTCTCATTATAAGTAGCCATTGTCCCATGAGTGATGTAGTAATAACTATTTATCCATCCTAGATCATTAACCTAGAAATATCCACTTTTCCAATTATATTTCACCAAATTACTTTTGTCCAAGATAGTTGCAGCTGAATGTATCTATTAACATAAAGATTTCAATTATCAAAAGCATTAACAAGTACCATTAAAGTAAAATGCAAGGGTCATACTTGTCTAACAATACCATAGTAAAATTACCATGTACTAAATTGAAAATCATAGCTATGCTTACCAAGTCTGTCGTTCTCTCTTCAAAGGTATTGTCTTTCTATAAAGCATCAACAAATAGACCATATAGAACTTGGTTTCATAGCATGAGAATGTAAAGATAAGTGTATCCCAACCATGTGCATGCCTCCCTTGCATTTTGAACTATACCTAGGACAATTTTTGCATTTAAATGATCTACTAATTTTGAGATAAATTGGCTCTCAATTGGTAATTGTTGATTCATAAGGGATAGATAATATTGCAGCTCATCATGACCTATTAATATTATTCCTTCTCCATTGGAATCATACTGTGGCCTTCCATATATTGATCCGCCAAAAAGGTCTCTATTGTTAGCATGGGCATCTCCAACATGGAGCCCTTTTCAAAGGGATGTTGAGGTGTATGATCCTTATTGGGATAGAGGTGCAACAAGTCTATGCTAGGGTCCCTATTTGGCAATGGACATTGTGGCTACTTGGCATAATCTGGTGTATTGTAGCATATTAGTAGATCAAGCTACCAATCTCCTCGACCATCTATTGAAGATGTCAATCTTGAGAGGAGCAAATTGTGGCCATTGATGGAAAGTAGGAGGCTAGGTGCATATGATATGTCCATCTGGCATGAACTAGTGGATTTCAACAATGTTTACACTTTGGTGAATAAAACCACTCAACACTTTAGCCATCCACCAATAAGCCATAATCACTAATCTTTGGGGAAATTTGATCTGCACTTTCAATGTTGATTGATGTTTAAGTAAAGCCTATAGATATCAAGCAGTTTTATCAAATGGTTTTGGTGAAACCATGTGGTGTGATCTAATGAACTTTGGTGGATGTAGGTACTTTGATAAATCATACCATTCAACACTTTAGTAGTCTACTTATCTACTGAAGTTGTTGATCTTCAAGGTGAATCAAAGGGTATATAGTCAAGTGCAAAAACATAAGTTTACGTGACATGTCTTCGTTGGCTTTTGAAGTCAAAGATGTTCAAGTAATTCTGGGTTGAAGAGAAGATCTCCCTTGACCATTAATATTGACATAAAATTGATCTAGACCATTAATTGAGTGGGGTTAGAGTGCATTATAAGGTATGATCAATTAAATTTTGTAGAACCATGTGGTGTCATCTAGTAGATTTTGGTAGATTGGTCCACCTTCCACCTTGGTAGTTCAGCTATCCATTGATATCATTGATCATCAAAGCCAAAGCATCTCAATTGTTAATCTTGTCTTGTGTTTAGGCAATTAAGGTGGTGGATCCAAGTAATGAATAGGCAACATTTGAAGGGCACTTGGCATAGTAAGATTAACTCTTATTGATCAAGGAGTTTTCTTCTAAGGGTATAGTTTTGTAATAATGAATGTAGTTTTTCCATGTGGAGCCTAGTTATAAGTGATGGTAGGTCAGTTTCTCTACTCAATGATGTTCTTAGCAAGTTAGTGTATTGAAGGAGACAGGTGGATTGTAGCCTTTTGGATGTGTCACAATCATTTTAATTGTGATATATTGGTAGATTAAGGGGCTGGACATCTTGGGTATCCATTGATCTATTGAATCCATAGACCTTGATGGCAAAAATTTCTTAGCCATTGATTTGAATGGGTTTTTAGTAGATAAAGTGCTAGATATATGCTTGATGTTTTGTTGATCACTTGCAGTCATTTCATCTAAGGGATACATGTGGGCCATTGATCAAGCATGCATTTAAGATTGGTTATCAAATAAGTCAAATTCTTGATATCCAAATGAAAGTAGCAAAGTATAGGGTTTGTTGATTCAACTACATGATTAATGAAGAGGGTGTTGAATTCAAGCAACTTGAAATAAGGCTTGGATTTGAAATTGGATCAATTTACATATCATGTTATAATATAAATTCAAATTGGATGGCTTTTAAGTCCTATCAAAAGATTTAAATACAAGTTTAAGAGAGGCGCAAAGCAAGTGAGAAATTACAATGGAAGATTTGATATGTTTTGGCTAGAGTATTAATTGCCTAGTTGATAAAAAACTCTCTGGTGATAGCTAGGGATGTTGTGATGACATAATGAGCAGTTTCAGAGGCAAACCGTGATTTGGATGCCAAGTTGCTGCTTGGGAAGATGGTAGCTGAGAGTTGATTTTTTCCCATAGTGTTCATGGAAACTAAGGAGATTGACTCCCTAAGTTATGGGTTGTATTCTAGCCATTTAATTCACATTAGAAATCAATAAATTTAGGTCTCTGCAGGCATTATGTGTTTACATTTGGGGAGGATTTTTCTCTGTTCTACAGAAAATCTAATCCAAATGAATGTCCTGTAGTGCATGAGGCATGGGCATCATATTGAATTTCTCCTTTAAATATTGATTGAGTGTACTTAATGTTTTGTGGTAAATTTAATGCCTAAATGCCATAGTGTAGAATGCATCCAGTTTTGGGGAAATGGTTGTTGCAAAAAATTTAAGAAAATGATTGCATAATTGAAGTATGGCATGACCATTAGAAACCTTGTGTAGGAAGATTGTAACAAGTGTCAGTTGTGTGGATGATCTGGGCAAAATCATTGATTATAAATGCAATCTCTCTCTATGGAAATCTTATTGATCTTTTGCCATATTTAGGAGCTATTGCAAATTTTTTGTTGTGTGTCCACTAGTCTTTATAATAATGTTGTAGTTAAAAAGTCTAAATATTTTGTATTTCATGTTTTGTAAGTCTGGAGAAGGCTGTTATAAACAAGTCTTTATAATAATGTTGTAGTTCAAAAGTCTAAATCTTGTGTATTTCATATTTTATAAGTTTGGTGAAGGTTGTTATAAGCAATTATCCTCTTCATATGTGAATGTCAATACATTTCAATAAGGAATTCCAAGGGGTGTTAGAATAATATATGAGGTCACATTTCTTCCTTGTTATTTATGATTAGTATTTGGTTGCAGTAGTTGTTAAAGCTTTTCAGTAATAACAAATAGGTTTCTATATTCATGAATGGATGATTAAAGAACGTTTTGTGATATGAAGTTTTTTTTATCTTAGAATTGTATTTAAGGGAAATTGGAACTAGACTAATGGGAACTTGTATGCAATTCTAGGCCTTTGCTCTTTATTGATTCATATTTAACTCTTAGGCTTAGGTTTACAAGTGTGTTTGCACTTTGCTTTAAATTTTGACTTTGTCATTAATAGACCAAGGCATTGGTCCTCTTTCGGTAACTAATCATGCTTCATAAATCAATATATATCATTATTTTGTAAATGAGTGTAAGTTATGCATTTAAGGCTGGTTCCATACATTAATAAAATAAATATGGTTGATCAAAATTTTTAACGAGTTAAAGATGGCATTTCTACTCTATTACATGTTGTAGCATAAAACCTTGTGTCACAAAAGATATGCTACGTTTAAAGTGTAAGCTCATGCCTGTGAGTACAATCATGAGTGTATTTGGTAGCCAAATAGATGGAGTCCATATCTCATAGATATAGCATTAGTAAAAGCTAAATTGGCCTCAAAACACAAATAAACCCAACAATGAATATAAAATTTAACCAAAATTTTTCAAACCAAAAACATGACTAAACAGAGCACACATAGTCTTAGGTGTCCCACACTTTTGATGCCAATTTCTTGTGTTTGAGCCAATAGATGCATCATGGAAAATAGTTTATTTTTCTTTTCTTCCATGGCTATTATCTGCAGGACTAGACCAATATTGTGGGCTCCATATGCATGTCTAAAATGAAAGTTCCTTTTAATTGAAAAAGTGGGCAAGTTCTTTCACTTATGTCGATAGCTTGGTATTCTAATGTTTGTGAGACTGAGCCTCTAATCTTTCTCCTACCATATGCAGCTCGACAGATGGTTATGTTCAATGCAACTTGGCTACCCAGTGTTCATCAACTAGCCAAAGAGTTTATGGACCCAAACCCTATAAAGGTATTTATATTGGTTCCTAAGGAAATCAAATTATTTACCAATATCAAGCATGTTAGTTTAACCTCAAATAAGAAAAGAAAGATGGTTTTCAACTTTTACAGGCCACATAGTTTCTTAAACTGGTTCAATGCAGGTATTGCCTAAGTTTAATGATGTTTCGCTGTGTGATCATAATTAACACATATATTTGACATTTGTAATTATTTCACCTCTCTAGTAGAATTGATTTGTCTTATTTTACCACGAAATTGATAATCCAACAAAGTACACTTACATGAAGAACCTTTTGTTCTAGGTGGTGGTTGGGTCCCAAAATTTGTCTATGAATCATGATGTGATGCAAATAGTGGAGGTATGAGATTCAACTCTAGAGAATTGAATCACATTATTGGCATATTATGGTAGTCCATAAGCTTTTTTTTATCATCAAATATAAATTCTAGAATTCTCGTGGTTTGAAATTCCATATACATTTTGAAACATTAATTTTGAAGCTTGAATCAAGCCAAGATATTTTTACAATGTTCTTTAAATAACTTCACTTTCTCTTTCAATTTCGGTGCATTGGATGGGAATGAGTGTATCATGGTTGAACCCTTAAAAATTATCAATTTATATATAATTTAGAAGAATCCATGTTCTATTGTCTGACTTAACACAAACCCCCAATCTCTCATTTTTAGGTTTTGGATGACCGAGTAAAGGACACACAATTGGTTTCATTGCTTGAGAAATACCACAAATCTCGCAGGTACTTTCTTGGTTATGCAGTGTTGGACATTTGTGTGGTTGATAAGGATTCAAAGAAATTTAGTTTCGGTTGATGTTATCGAAATATGTTGATGCTATTTGTATAACTTCCAAAGCATTGAAATTGAACATTAGCTACATTACTCTTATGTCTTATTCTATATTTTTTAATCCTATGTGTTTATTAAGAAAGACTAGACAAATTGAACATTAGCTACATTACTCTTATGTCCTATTCTAGAGGCAGAACGTGATTTGGATGCCAAGTTTCTGCTTGGGAAGATGATAGCTAAGAGCTGATTTTTTCCCATAGTGTTCATGGAAACTGAGGAGATTGACTCCCTAAGTTATTGGTTGTATTCCAACCATTTAATTGGCATTATAAATCAACAAATTTAGGTCTCTC
This sequence comes from Sequoia sempervirens, assembly GCA_007258455.2. NCBI lineage: Eukaryota > Viridiplantae > Streptophyta > Pinopsida > Cupressales > Cupressaceae > Sequoia > Sequoia sempervirens. Next base: position 3,610 of record VDFB02215173.1, on the reverse strand, counting down.
CAGGCATTATGCGTTTGCATTTGAGGAATATTTTTCCTTGTTCTACAAAAAATTTGATCCAAAGGAATGTCCTGTAGTGCATTAGGTGTGGGCATCATGATAATTGAGCCCTCCAAGTATTGAATTTCTCCTTTGAGATGCAGTGTGGCAATCATAACATACTTGAAGGTTCTTAACAACTCTAATAGTTGTACCAGGGGCCATGTTTAACAAACCAAAGGCAATTGCTAACTTTTCACTATGGTGGCAAATAAATGATTCTTTATACCCTATTGCCTTCATCTGCCAAGCCAATTTCTCCTACTTTGCATAGCTCTGCCATGTTTGTGGACGTGATATGTCTCCTACACAAAAAAACATGTACCAGTTTATGACTTTCAATCCAACTACATCCAAGTACAAAATATTTTGACAATAAGATGACTTTCTTCAAAGAATTCACGAAGGATTCTTCTGGCAATACGAGGACTTTGAAAGTTGAGAATTTGGTGTTTGGAACATAGATCTTTTCAGGAAATGCATGGAGCTAGCTAAGAAGTGTTTGCAAGATGTCAAAATGTCTTGCTCGCATCCTAGAAGAAGATAAAACATAAACCCTAACAACTAGTGCGACAAAAGATATCAGGCGAGACTTCATCGGAGAAACATGGGCACATCAGTGGGAATCATTGTGTGGTCTCTCTGATATGGTGAAATACAAAAGAGCACTTGATTGAAGATTTTATCGGAGGGAGAAATGAATATCGATGGGACAAAAAGCTTAATCTCTCTAATACTCTAATAATACTTAGGCACATAATTCATCAACGAGAGAAGTAAATTTTGGCGAGATTTAAAGACAAGTCTCTTCGATGTTCTAAAATGCGAACATGTGATTAAATTTTATCAGAGAAAACATAAACGCCATTAGAGAAGAACATAAGTCACAACATTTTTAGGATCCAAATTGAAGAGCAGTGTGGTTGTAAATACTCCTAAGCCTATATTCATATGTAACCTAAAGGCAACAAGAAAACACATCCACACAACCACCATAGGTTTAACTGGCATCTTAATGATATAGTTTAGAGTGTCCTCAAGATGGCTAGCATGGGCAAGAAGGTCAACCATGCACACATAATGATTAACTGTAGGTATAATGCAATACTGATTACTCATGTGATTGAAGTATGTACAACCTTCATCCACTAAACCTCCATGGCTGCATGCACAAAGAATACAAACAAAGCTTACAATGTTAGGATATGTTTCAGAGTGCTTCGTTAATTCAAATATTTTGAGAGCATCCTTGCAAAATCCATTTTGTGCATACCCTGCAATTATTGCATTCCATGGGGTGACATCTCTTTGAGGCATTCCATCAAAGAGTTCACGTGCCTTGTGTACGTTTCCACATTTTATATACATGTCTAACAAAGCATTTCCAACCATAATATTTGACAAAAATCCCCCATCTATTATGCTCTGATGGATGTTCATACCCTGCTCCAAAGCTCCCATTTTGGTACAGGCAGGGAGGATGCTGGCATAGGTTGTGGAATTTGGCTTCACACCTGCTAATTGCATTTGCTTGAAAGCTTCTAAAGCTTTTTCAACAAATCCATTTTGTACATATCCCACAATCATTGTATTCCATGAGATGGCATCTCTAACACCCTTCAATGCTCCTAGCTGTCTGCAAATGATAAAGAACGTCCTTGCCTTTCCATGAGAATTTTTTTGAGCCACTGAAGTGTAACACCAACTATGTATGCAGTTTTATTGAGACAAATATCACACACAAACATCCATTGAAGCATGTGGATCAAGGGAATACTTACCATATGTTGTAATTGCAAGTACCTTGGTAGGGATAAATGCAGGAAAAATAAGCAGGATGTCGTAGACTATCCTACTTGTACATTTTCTATCGAAGACTCATACAAGGTGCCAACCATAGGCATTTGAAAGATCATCTCTTTGAGTTTGTAGTGAGCACATCGTGTGATTTGGAGTCAAACAAATATGTGGCCATAGAAAGTGATAATACAAAATGGAGAGGCTCGAGCTTCTTGATGTAATTCAATTTCGGCCTCCTAAAACTAATGTCAATTTTTAAAGAAGATTTGCAGGTGGATGTCAATTTTAATGGCAACAATTGAAAAAGGTGGAACCTATTACTATTCATAGAGAGGAAATTGAATAATTGATTTGGCTGCTAATAAAGAAAAACCTAAAATTTGATGAAGATGATAATCATTGCATCGAGGAAATGATTTTTTTATTTATGATATAGCATATCTTCTTGTCATCGATTTTGAGCATGTATGTGAACCTACAGTTGAGTCCAGATGCAATCTACTTGATTTTCCAACAAGAAGTAGTTCTGAAGCAATCATCGAGAGGACTCTTGCGTGTCATTGGGAGTCACGTCAAAGTCCCACTGATAGCCCGACAACACTCAAACTCATCGGCAAGAGAGGTGGACATTGGTAGGAAAAATATTGTGATCCCTTTGATGGAATGAAAAACATTGAGGGACTTCATCAACGAGAGAAGCTTCAATGGGAGATAGAGTTAAGTCCCTTCGATGCCCTGAAAAGGGCAAATATCAGTTTGAAGTTTCCATCGATGGGAGAAATGAACATCGACAGGAATTATCTTGAAGTCCCTTCGATAAAGTAAAGTCCCCCTAATAGAATAATATGTAATAATATTTTGAGGGAGTATAATATTTCTTATAGGGATACTGTTGTGTATTGTCTATGCATTGATGGATACTCATATCTTGTTTCAAAGCTCCCATTTTGGCACAAGCAGGGAGGATGTTGGCAATGGTTGTGGAATTTGGCTTTACACCTGCGAATTGTATTTGCTTGAAAGTTTTTAAAGCCTTTCCACCAAATTCATTTTGTGCATATCTATTGTAGATGTCCTTAAGCTATATGACAAAGGTGTATATACAATTTGCGATCAATTGATCAGATGAGACATGTAATGTTGATTTGATTAACATTTTACTTAAGATATCATTTCGTTGTGTTGCTGAATTTCATAGTTCAATAATTGGGATTCTCAATGATCTTGTATACCCAAAGTGTATGTGATAGAAAGAAATTAGGTAGTCATGTCGATTAGTTTGACAATTTGAATGATCTTGAGTTCATAAGTACATAGTGATAAGTTTTGACAAATAATATAATTTCTTGTTGCATTTATCATAGAAACAAAGGCCTCTTTTGATTGTAGCAGAGGATGTAGAAAGTGAAGCATTGGCTACTTTGATCTTTGAAATTGATTTTTTGTTACTAAATTGATAATGTTTGAAGTTTATTTTTATTTCTTAAATGTTGAGTCTAATTAATAAGTTTAATGTTGTGTTGCAACTTACAGGTGAGTATGTTGATATGAAAAAAGATAGCATTATCGATCCTCTAAAAGTTATTGAATTTCAGCATTAGTCATGCAGAAAAGGTAAAACTGTTTATCTTTATTATAATTAGTGGAACTTGCGACTAAATTATTTCATAAAAATCTACTTCCAAATATGCTTTTGATGGATGTTATATCTAATTTTGATACATTCACTATATCTAGCACCTAAGTTTAGGGTGCCATAGTTAGAAAAGGA
>VDFB02215172.1:0-28495 GCA_007258455.2 Sequoia sempervirens | reverse complement strand
TGGATGGAAAAGAGGAAATGTTTGTTACCCACTTCTCCTCTGGAGAACTCTTTTGGAGAATTTGAAGTTTGGGAAAGAAGAAGAGAAGAAAAATGGAAAAGAAGCAAGGAGCTCTCACATGTAAAAGAGGAGTTCAAAATGCAACATGGTGGAGATAAGTGATTTCTTCTCATTTTTACCAATTTGTTTGAGTAGGAAATTTGTGTTGTGATATTTTGTTAAGGATTTCAAATCAAAGGGGATGTCCAATTTTATGTATGGGTAAATTTGTAGTTAAACTATTCTCTTTCACTTCCTACCTAGATCAATGGTAGTTGTTATTTCTTGCTTGGGGGTATGGCTAGAGCCCACGAGGCTCCATGACGCCATTATGGTAGGGTGGAGAGCAAGCTTGTAGTATTTTGACATTGTACTCATTTTATTATCAAGTCTTATTGTAAAATGAAAAGTTAGTAAATTTTTGAATGAATAAACAAATACGGAAAGAGCAAGTTTCTTTATTTTGTGTTTTATTCATAATATTGTTGTTAAATAAAGAGAAAATTTTCTCTCATTAGCATGTAAAACCATTATTGCACAAATATAGATGTAGCATTGTGTGTTTAAAAAAAAAAAAGAAAAAGAAATTTATTTTACTTCTTGTTAAGACAATAAAAGTAATTACGAGATAGAGCAAGTTTTATTTAGTTGTATGCCATTCATTATATTTCTTAAAAATTAGTTGCAAAATAAAATGTTAGTGATTGTTGTGACATGGAAAGATGGGGAAGGAGAAAACTCTATTACTTTATCCACTACCCACTGTGTTTTCTGAATATTCATTGTAGCCTCAAAAGTCTTATAATATGTTGTAATAAAGAAGACATCTATGCCTTGTGAAATGTAGCAAAGTACTCTCTGCAAAACCCATTAAGTAATCACTATAAAACTTTCTTATATCGTAGAATGGTTATATGATGCATCATTGTAGTAGTATGGAAATACCCTCTGCTTCAGTTTTAATGATTACAGAATGTGTAGAAGGGAAACCCAAAATAAAATAAAATATAATAAGTCAATGAAATGGATTATTTCATTTGTAATCATGGTGTTATATACCTTTATCTTGCTATGAACAAGTGTTATTCCTTTAGAAGGAGATAATAAATAAAATAGAAGAAAAAGTAGGGAAATGAGATTTGAATGGATTCTTGGTTATCTTATTTAGAATATACATAGTTTCTGCTAAATCTACACAGATATCCTCAATGAATTTTTTTGCTAATCTGGACAGTTTGGAAACAAGATAAATATATGAGCAATAAATATCTTTACGTGAATACCTTCGTGTAAGCCATGTTAAAAAAAAATGTAGAAGTTATAAAAAGAAATAACAATAATAATAAATAAAAGAAAAATACAAGAAATTGTGCAAACTATTTTAATCATTCTATCTGGATACTTGGACAACAAGTGCTCTGCGTTGCAAGGGACTTAAAAATAAAAACTCTAAATTAAATTGAAGAACTAATTTGTTCAGACCTATATGTTAACAGAAAAGTTTGCACGTTCTCTTCAAAAGAAAAAAAACAAAAAAAAAACAAACCTATTCACAGCAAATACCCTACATTGAGGTGGGTCTCTGTGAAGGCTGCGATCCACCACAAAGAGGCGACAAGACTTCATCCTGCTAGAAAGCCTGCAACCTTGCATCAGAGTCTTTATTTTCTCGGATAGGCTAAGTGTATGAAGTGAAAACTTGTGTAGCATTTATGGCATCGATAAAACTAAAAAAATACTGAAATCTCCTTGGACAGAGAAGTACGTAGACTCGATTGATGAAGATTGAGTTATCAGCCAATACTCTGACAATCCACTTCTGAACTGTCATAAACTTTTAGTTTTGTGAATCCCCTCACCGCTTCTCACAAGAATCGTCCAACCATTATATGTTATCGTTCTTCAGTTGCGTTGAATGCAATAATAATAAGTGTGATTGAGCAAGGCGATCTGTGATAGCATATCAATGGTTATCTTGCGTCCATTGGAAGATGAGTAAGCAATGCGCAACTATTCTCTGTTTTCTGTCATTCCTTAGGTTATGCCTTTGTCAGTTTCTTGTCACTTCCCTCACCGCTATTGGTAACTGTTCCCTTCCCTCTCCTCCTTACGGGTATACCTTTTCACTCCTCCTGTTGGCAGACTACAGCCAGCGAATAAGCTTTCGACAAGGGTCTTAGAGTATGTTTGTTAAAATGAAATTATATCCAAGATACTAACAGCGTAACTTTGGACGCCTTCCCTCATTCAGCAAATATCACAAACATCCACCTGACAGCAGTAGACGCCTTTGCCGTATTGTTTAGTGCCTCCTCAGTGGATTATAGTACCTGCTAGCTTGATGGCGATCCTTAACTCGTCAGGTTCACTTCCTCCTCTTGCTGACCAGTTCGATCCAATCAACTCTGACAGCACAGTATTCTAAAATATTGCGTCTATATCCAAATGTATTTACTAACTTTACCCCTCCTCGTGTCTGGTAGTATATTGAGTTAACAAGATTATATACATATCAACTACTGCTCAAGCTGCGGCCTTTTCACATCTGTGTTGGGTCGTATAAGTGATGAGTCCACTATTATAATTGTATACCCTACCTACAAATATGGCGAGGACCTGATTTCTTTTTGAAAACAAAATCAGATGTAGCCACTCATTTAAATAATAATATAGTTATCATAAGTCGTGGAGAATAAAATCATTTACACGGAGCCTATATTTCGGTGCGCACTGTTTTCAGGTTGTATGACTATGAATTCAGGAAACTCGATCGAAAACACTTCATGATGTCTGGTCTTGTACCTTCCCTTACAAAATTTTAAAGGAATGAAGCATATAAATCTTTCCTCCAACCAAGTTTGACTTTGGTTACCTGTCACGTGCCCCTTCTAGAGGCATTAATTTTGTTCGTAGCAAAATATTAAGGTTTCTATAGTGGATCCCATCTGCATGAGCATTAATATTAATGTCATCAAAAGAAGGAATTATTTTATACTATCACTTGAAGGAATCTTGTATTATCACTAAAATTGTATTAACTATTATGTTGTGAAATTTATATATAATGAAATATAAACAATTTAATTGTTGAAGAAGATTGAATGGATCTTAATGTTTTTTCTTAAGATTAGATATAAATGTGGAAATATTGCATTTTTTTTTCTTCTCACGAGAATATGTGCTATAGAATATTAAAGTCCTCTTAGAATGACTAAAATTGTGTACTTAAGGCAACTTTATTATAATTAACTATTTTGTCTTGTGAAGGTAATTACTAAAAAGTGCTTTATGTAAACCTAGTATCACCTTCGCATTAGAATTGACTGAAAATACTAGTTCTAAAATAAAATTTTATGGAAATCCATCAAAGGCTAGAATAATATTAATATTTATGTCATATAGGGAAAATTTGAAGTTATAGGAGTTGGATTCAATACAATACCACTATAAGTATCCATAGCGAGCAACATGTTAAATCTAAGCAATAAATAAAATAAGGAGCTCATATTAAATATCAATCTTGTATTAACATAAGAATTGGTAGTGATATGGATATAAGCATTAAAACTATTAGTACACTAATTTAATATTAATAGTGACTTTGGATATTATGGACCATAATAGTATCAAGGTCAGTTTTGTTATCAGAAATATGTGCAGTGTGTAGTATTGAGCTAATTGCAATAGGGAATCATTTAGCTTCATGTGTTGCTGAAGAATTGTTGTGAATAATTCATTAGGCACAACATAAAATCACAGTGTCATTTAGCACTTAAAATAATCAGAGATATTATAAACAGGTATACTCACAACTATGGCACATCATTAAGAAGGTAGCTCAGTAATACATGTTGCAAATATGAATAATAGTCATAGTGTGGGTATCATGAATTTTGTTAAGGATAGTAATATAATACTTTCATTACTAAAATTATTACTCTTAAGAGTGACATCCATAATAAGATTACATTTAAATCTATCTTAATCATTGTATATTTGTATACAAAAAAAAAAAATGTTGGGTTTTCCAAGTCAAAATTATGGGCATGACATTTGGTATCAGAGCCCTAGGTTGCAACTCTAGGGAACTCCTGGGAATAAATTGGGCATTAAACATTGTGTGTGCATGTATAATTGTGCAAACCTCCTTGTGTGTGTTAGACTATCATGTTGATAGGAAAAGTCTAGAGAAATTACCTCTTATTGAAAAGAGAAATATAGTGGTTATTACCCAATCTAGTTAGAGTTGTGATGTACCCAATGGTCTAAGATTGAACGAAATTGATTATCCAAATAAATGTTTAATTGAAAGCATTTGATCTTTAAGAATAAGTCAGACAAAACAGGTTCCCTTGATTTAAGTAAAGAAGGTGGATGACTTAGTCTAGCTAACAAGGGTTATGACATTAATCTAGTCTTTGACATTAAATTTTCCTAAACCTTAAAAAGGTATAGTCGAGTATTTGAAGCGTAGTCTCACTATAAAGAACATAAATAGTGTTATAAGACATCATGAGATGTACTATTAAATAAACATTATTTTGTTGGCTTCCTACGACTATAGTTTTTAAATACAACAATAATGCAACTTCTAAAATATGGTTGTTTTGGGAGTAGGACATTTTCTTATAGAAACCTTAGTATAAATAAAGGATAAAAAAAATTGTACTTTTGGAGAATTGATCACTAGGTAAGGGAAGGAATTATATGAACCTCAAAAGGGGATTGAATGTGTAAAAGTTTTTGGTGGAATAAGATTAGATCTCTAAACCCTTAAATTGATTAAATCAAAGTGACAACAAGAATGGAATAATATAAAACCCTTGAATTGCGTATTATGAGGAATTTGAGTAATCGTATAGTTAGATTTAAACTCTTGAAAAAGATTAAAACTAAACCTTTAGGGTGTAGGTTGTTAGACAAAACAAAATTAAGGACTTGTTTATAAATTGGTGTTAATACACACATGAACTAAGAATATTGTACGCCTTGACTATGGAATTTCGAGGCCCTATTCTATTACCGAAAGATCTTGATTTACATATAAGTGTATAAGGGTTAATCTTGTGAAGTAGCAAACAATTCACTTTATGGTTGGTAAGAGAAAATTTCGTATATGATGGCATCAACTAAGGATAAAAGCCTTGCACTACATAGTAAATCCAATTTTTAAAAGTGGTCAAAACCATACTTTAGCTTGAATTAAATGGTTAAAATTTAAGTTGTCGGAACACTTTTGTGCAAGTAAACAAAGAAATAATGAATTTAATAGAAATACAATGACTAATAAATCTTGGAATTGTTTTACCAATAGACTAAAAACAACAAATAAATGATAGAAATGTATGATTCAAGTCATAGGCGAAGAATGTGTAAAAAGTTGCAACCAAGTTAAGATTGGTGGAAATTGAATTAGATATTGTATAAATAACTCACTTCTAGAAAATTAAACATAAACATTCCCATATGTGTATATGTCACAAGAACTAAAGAATCAATTGTTTCAATTTATAAATCGAGTGAGGAACTATGTAAAATTTTTAGTGAATTAAGTGATTGAGAAACTAAATGGTATCATCAAGGACACAAAAATTTCCATGAAAGACTCCCAACAAACGTTGTGTATTTATATACCAATGACTAGTACTCTTGAGGAAAATATATGTGCGTGTGTTAGAGAGAGACACACATATTGGAGAAAACTTAGAGGTAGGAATTATTACTCATTGTATGTCTTTGTACCTTAAGAAGTTAGAAATAATTGTGATTACAAAAAAAAAAAATTATGAATATAACATGTGATTAAAAGAGTCAACCTTAGGTAGTGAAATGCAATATTTGTTTAAAAATATATATAGATTAATGAGTTGTGAAAATTATCATTCTATGATTTATCATGTGTTTTATGAATCGAGTGTGCTTTCTTCTCTTGTATTATAATGTTTCAAAATTAAATGATTGATTAACTTCTTTATTGAGTAGAAAACATTCTTTATCATGTTGCAAAATATATATAATGGAATTACCATATGGATATTTTAGTGAACATGTAACAAACACAGTTGAATGAAAGAGGAAGGACAATATGGATTCCAATATAGAAAACCAATATTGATCATATATGTGATGTTGGACAATGGATTAGTAAGATAAAAGTATGATATACCATGTATTGTTAAACCTAAGAAAATGGAGTACTACCTAGGCTATAGTTGTGCATCGTCTAGTGATTTCCTTTACATATGCAAAGTGAGTAGAGATTTACAAAATTGAGAAGAAAAGTGAATTTCACCTAAAGAAAATGGAGTGTATTTAAGTACATTGATTTTGCTATGTTATATGAAAAATTTCATAGAGTGTATTGTGTTATGCCATGTGATGTGAAACCAGTAAATGTGTTGTGCCCCAAGTATGAGATACAGGGTATCCGACTTGGGATAAGGGTGGTGGATGTCTAGTACGATCCCCTATGTGTACCCTTTGTGATGGTCCATTGTGTAAGTTAGCTAGTTAAGAAATGATGTAAACATGATATGTGTGGACGTATGTTTATTAAAAGCAATGTGATGTATTCCTTTGTGTTAGTCTTGTTTGTATGTTAAATGTGTACCCCTAGCGTTTGGTTCCCCCCAATGGGAGTGTGATGCCAGCTAGTGTAAATAGGGGTTGAGAGGCACATGGTCTACCATCAGGAGATTACGAGCTCAGGGTGTTGTCCCTAATCCTGATAAAGGATCTATGTCAAGTCATTGTAATCTTCCCATGGACGTTTACTGTGGCCTACTCCCCCACATATGAGAGCCAAATTTGTTGGTTCATAGTGCAAACCTATTCCTTGATGTTTATAACCCATGGGTAAAGGATGGAATAACATGGACTACCAGTGATTCATGCTTATGTGGTCAGGGACCACCAGTTACTCATATTCATGTGGTTAGGGACCACCAGTACTTCATGTTTATGTGGTCAGGGACCACCAGTTACTCATATTCATGTGGTCAGGAACCACCGGTGCTTTATGTTTATGTGGTCAGGGACCACCAGTACTTCATGTTTATGTGGTCAGGGACCACCAGTGATGTATGTTAATGTGGTCGGGGACCACCTGTTATTCATATTTATGTGGTGAGGGACCACCAGCTATTGCATGTTATAATACTTATGATGTGGTTAGAGAACCACCATTCCCCTCCTCCCCTTAGGTGGCTTATCAAGTCACGTGGTGTTTGTAATGTGCAAATTTTATTGTTGAAATATGAATTATTTATAATTCTTGATGTTTTATTTTATTATGCGCTAGCAATGTGTAATTTTACATTTATGTACTTAGGCTATTTAGCCATTTGGAAGTTGTTATATAGTCCGATTTGCCTCAAGGACTTGTTTAATTTTACCTTTGAATTAAGATTGGAAAGTTGCAATGTAGCTACAATTTATCTTTATTTTGTTTCTCTTGAATTTATAAGTTCCCTCTTGGGAGTTTTATTGAAACTTTGGTTTATGATCTTTTGATATTCAGTTTGAGGCTTTCTCCTTGATTGCAAATTTGCTGGCATGTGTGGTGTAATGTGGAATTTGTAAACTGCCATATCCCGGGGGGTTCCCTGGCAGGTCGTATAGGGGAGTAGATGTGTTGGGGAATTATTTTGAAAGGGGTTGTGAATGGGACCGGTATGGGACGGTCATTAATCCATTCTTCCCTCATTCTATGACTATTCTTATCTATATGGAGGAGTCCTTAGAGAAGGGACTCGAGTGGTATCCAAGAATATCCATCCTTATAAACCCCATTGTGTGAGCCTTGTGTTGTAAATTGTGTGGTTGTATGAGGATAGGCGCACCCGATTGGGAAGAGCATCCTTGCTATTGTTGTGTGTACATGTGAAAATTGCAAGTAAATGTGATGTGTCGTACCTGTGAACTATGTGACAAAGATAGCAACAAATGATGCAAATTTAATATTCCGTGAGACATGAATTGATATTGGAACAAAAATAGTTCTAATATCGTGAGTGATGTTTGTAATGCAAAAGGAACCCTGGAAGGGTATCAAAGGATGATAATGTGATTGGATTATGGAAGTGGTGTCCCTACACATGTAATGATGAATTAATTTTTTGTACCTATATGGTAAGATAATTAGTATATTTAACTTGTCATGTGTGTTTCCATACTGGGAATAAGGATTCCAAACCTTAACAACTTCCAGGAGGAAGTCCAATCTAAGGGGAGGGTGATGTGAGGCCCAACACCGTCTATAAATTATGTGACATCTTAATACGTTCAATTATGCTAGTTTGGTGAATAAATAGATGAATTTACCCAATCCCATGTTTAATATTTTGATTTTCTTATGAACTAGTTTAAATGATTAATGTGATAAATTATCTTAAGTAAATGAAAATGGGAAAACTATTAAGAATGAATGTGAGCAGATAATATTTAGATTTTTGAACAATTATCGTATGAAGAATATACTTAGATCGATATGAGCTAAGAAATTTTGTGTACCTAACATTGTTTTGAATCTCACTAATAAGTTTCATGTTTCTTGAGAAGTAATAATAGACAAGAACAAGCGAGACTTTTGGAAGATCAGCAAGAAGTTTCCAGAAGTATCACTAGCCAAGCACCATCAAGGTAAATTTAAAGGATGACTCTAATAAATGAGGGGGTATACCTAAGGTAGGATAATTTGAGGAAAAATTATATAAATTAGATATCAATTTGCATGATGAATTTTATTAAAAAAGTGTCCATGAATAAACTTAGTAGTGTAAATAAAGTATTTAACGAAGGTTCAGTTTTTCATTATTATTTCATGCATGCTCAAGTTTCCATCTCTTATAGGGAAATGAAATGAATATATGTGTATTATGGTTACTAACTATTGGATTTGATCTTATGGATAGTTTGAACAGGTGTTTATTATATTTCTAACCTAACATGTATTTGGGAAAATACATATGAGAGTAATGTCAAGGGATGTAAATATAATTAGGGTTTTGTCTAAGTTGCAATTGAGTGGAGGGTTTTAATGATTGGTGGCTTAGTGTAGGTACTTTTTGGATCCTTATTGATTATACTCATGTGGTTAAGAGTGTAAGATCTATTAGGGTTTCCTAATCCTTAGTTAGGTCTTGAATTTCGAATTGGCCTTTAAAGTTGTCTTTTTAGGGTGTTGCATGGTCAATTTGTTTGATATTAGTGCAAAAGTAGACCCCTAAGGCCTATACCTATGGAAGGGGGATCTTTTGGACATGTGAATTTGTCCTTAGGACATGATATGACCCTTCAAAAGTCCACTTGAAAAAGTGTGACGAATTTGAGTCCTTGGGAGTTGGGAGAAGTGACTTGTCACTCTCCCACCACTCCCCAAAGTTCATTAATGAACTTGGGAAGAGCATCAAGGCTTTCACATGTGTGAAGCCACCTTGTAAGGGATGTTGGGTAGAGTGTCTTAGTACATTCCCCATCTCCCCAAAAGTCTCACACATGTGTGAGAATTTGTGGGGATGTGTGTTGAAAGCTCAAATGAGAGAGTGACAAGTGTCTCTCTCTCTCATTCAAGTGAATTCAAGTTGAATGCCTATATACTTGGATGGAAAAGAGGAAATGTTTGTTACCCACTTCTCCTCTGGAGAACTCTTTTGGAGAATTTGAAGTTTGGGAAAGAAGAAGAGAAGAAAATTGGAAAAGAAGCAAGGAGCTCTCACATGTAAAAGAGGAGTTCAAAATGCAACATGGTGGAGATAAGTGATTTCTTCTCATTTTTACCAATTTGTTTGAGTAGGAAATTTGTGTTGTGATATTTTGTTAAGGATTTCAAATCAAGGGGGATGTCCAATTTTATGTATGGGTAAATTTGTAGTTAAGCTATTCTCTTTCACTTCCTACCTAGATCAATGGTAGTTGTTATTTCTTGCTCGGGGGTATGGCTAGAGCCCATGAGGCTCCATGACGCCATTATGGTAGGGTGGAGAGCAAGCTTGTAGTATTTTGACATTGTACTCATTTTATTATCAAGTCTTATTGTAAAATGAAAAGTTAGTAAATTGTTGAATGAATAAACAAATATGGAAAAGAGCAAGCTTCATTATTTTGTGTTTTATTCATAAATATTGTTGTAATATTAAGGACAAGTGTATTATGAGAAGACAAGAAAAATAAAAATAAAAATAAATAAATAAAGAGCAAGTTTTCTCTCATTGGCATGTAAAACCATTATTTCACAAATATAGATGTAGCATTGTGTGTTTATATAAAAAAAAAAGAAATTTATTTTACTTCTTGTTAAGACAATAAAAGTAAGTGTGAGATAGAGCAAGTCTTATTTAGTTGTATGCCATTCATTATATTTCTTAAAAATTAGTTGCAAAATAAAATGTTAGTGATTGCTGTGACATGAAAAGATGGGGAAGGAGCAAACTTTATTACTTTATCTACTACCCATTGTGTTTCTGAATATTCATCATAGCCTCAAAAGTCTTATAATATGCTGCAGTAAAGAAAACATCTATACCTTGTGAAATGTAGCAAAGTACTCTTTGCAAAACCCATTAAGTAATCACTATAAAACTTTCTTATATCGTAGAATGGTTATATGTTGCATCATTGTAGTAGTATGGTAATACCCTCTCTTTCAGTTTTAATGATTATAGAATGTGTAGAAGGGAAACCCAAAATAATATAAAATATAATAAGTCACTGAAATTGATTATTTCATTTGTAATCATGGTGTTATATATCTTTATCTTGTTGTGAACAAGTGTTATTCCTTTAGAAGGAGATAATAAATAAAATAGAAGAAAAAGTAGGGAAATGAGAATTGAATGGATTCTTGGTTATCTCATTCAGAATACACATAGTTTTCTTCTAAATCTACACAGATATCCTCAATGAATTTGTTTTGCTAATCTGGACAGTTTGGAAACAAAATAAATATATGAGCAACAAATATCTTTACATGAATATCCTCGTGTAAGCCATGTTAAAAACAAATGTAGAAGTTATTAAAAAATAATAATAATAATAATAAATAAATAAATAAATAATACAAGAAATTGTGCAAACGATTTTAATCATTCTGTCTGGATACTTGGGCAGCAAGTGCTCTGTCTTGCAAGGGACTTAAAAACTCTAAATGAAATTGAAGAACTAATGGACAGATCTATATGTTAACAGAAAAGTTTGCACGCTCTCTTCAACGGAAAATAAACAAAAACAAACCTATTCACAGCAAATACTCTACATTGAGGTAGATCTCTGTGAAGGCTGTGATCCACCACAAAGAGGCGACAAGACTTCATCCTGCTAGAAAGCCTGCAACCTTGCATCAAAGTCTTTAGTTTCCTGGATAGACTAAGTGTATGAAGTGAAACCTGTGTAGCATTTATGGCATCAATAAAATTAAAATCTACTGAAATCTTCTTGGACAGACAAGTACGTAGACTCGATTGATGAAGATTGAGTTATCAACCATCACTCTGACAATCCACTTATGAACTGTCATAAACTTTTAGATTTGTGAATCCCCTCACCACTTCTCACAAGAATCGTCCAACCATTATAAGTTATCGTTCTTCAGTTGCATTGAATGCAATAATAATAAGTGTGATTTGAGCAAGGAAATCCGTGATAGCATATCAATGGTTATCTTGCGTCCATTGGAAGATGAGTAAACAATGCTCAGCTATTCACTATTTTCTGTCATTCCTTGGGTTATGTCTTTGTTAGTTTCTTGTCACTTCCCACACCGCTATCGGTAACTGTTCCCTCCCCTCTCCTCCTTGCGGGTATACCCTTTCACTTCTCTTGTTGGCGGGCTGTAGCTAGCAAATAAGATTTCGACAAGGGTCATAGAGTATGTTTGATAAAATGAAATTATAGCCAGATCCTAATAGCGTAACTTTGGACGCCTTTCCCATTCAGCAAACACCACAAATATCCACCTGACTACAGTAGATTCCTTTACTGTGTCATTCAGTGCCCTCCTCAGTGGATTATAGTACCTGCTAGCTTCATGGCGATCCTCAACTCGTCAGGTTCACTCCCTACTCTTGCTGACTAGTTCAATCCAATCAACCCTGACAACACAGAATTCTAAAATATAACATCTATATCCAAATGCAATTACTGACTTTACCCCTCCTCATGTCTGGTAATATATTGAGTCAACAAGATTATATACATACTATCTTCTACTCAAGCTACGGTCTTTTCACTCCTGTGTTGGATCGTATAAGTGATGAGTTCACTATTATAACTATATACCCTACCTGTAAATATGACGAGGACCTGATTTCTATTGAAAATAAAATAAAATGTAGCCACTCATTTAAATAATAATGTATTTATCATAAAACATGGAGAATAAAATCATTTACACAGAGCCTATATTTCGGTGCACACTGTTTTCATGATTGTATGACTATGAATTCAAGAAATGACTCTATCGAAAACACTTCATGATGTCTGGTCGTATACCCTCCCATAAGAAATTTTAAAAGAATGGAGCATATAAATCTCCCCTCCAACCAAGTTGAACTATTGTTACCTGTCACGTGTCCCTTCTAAATGCATTAATTTTGTTCGTAGCAAAATAGTAAGGTTTCTATAGTGGATCCCATTTCCATATTTCTAGTTTAGATATGAGCATTAATATTAATGTAATCAAAAGAAGAAATTCTTCTATACTATCACTTGAAGGAATCTTGCATTATCACTAAAATTGTATTAACTATTATATTATGAAATTTATAAAGAAATATAAACAATTTAATTGTTTCAGAAGATTGAATTGTTCTTAATGTTTTTTTTTAAGATTAGATATAAATGTGGAAATATTGCATTTTTTTTTCTCACGAGAATATGTGCTATAGAATGTTAAAGTTCTCTTAGCATTACTAAAATTTTGTACTTAAGACAACTTTATTATAATTAACTATTTTGTCTTGTGAAGGTAATACAAGATAAGCTAATTATCTTTTACTTTACATAAACCTAGTATCACCTTCGCATTAGAGTTGACTGAAAATACTAGTTCTAAAATAAAATTTTATGGCAATCCATCAAAGGCTAGAATAATATTAATATTTATGACATATATGGAAAATTTGAAGTTATAGGAGTTTTGGATTCAATACTAATATCACTATAAGTATCCATAGCGAGCAACATGTTAAATCTAAGTAATAAATAAAATAAGGAGCTCATATTAAATATCAATCTTGTATTAACATAAGAATTGGTAGTGATATGGATATAAGCATTAAAACTATTAGTACACTAATTTAATATTAATAGTGACTTTGGATATTATGGACCATAGTAGTATCAAGGTCAGTTTTGTTATTAGAAATATGTGCAGTGTGTAGTATTAAGTTAATTTCAATAGGGAATCATTTAGCTTCATGTGTTGCTGAAGAATTGTTGTGAATAATTCAATAGGCACAACATAAAATCACAGAGTCATTTAGCACTTAAAATAATCAGAGATATTATAAACAGGTATACTCACAACTATGGCTCATCATTAAGAAGGTAGCTCAGTATTACATGTTGCAAATATGAATAATAGTCATAGTGTGGGTATCATGAATTTTGTTAAGGATAGTAATATAATACTTTCATTACTAAAATTATTACTCTTAAGAGTGACATCCATAATAAGATTACATTTAAATCTATCTTAATCATTGTATATTTGTATAAAATAAAAAATAAAAAAATGTTGGGTTTTCCAAGTCAAAATTATGGGCATGACACTTGGTATCAGAGCCCTAGGTTGCAACTCTAGGGAACTCTGGGAATAAATTGGACATTTGGAATTGTATGTGCATTTATAATTGTGGAAACCTCCTTGTGTGTGTTAGACTATCATGTTGATAGGAAATTCTAGAGAAATTACCTCTTAATGAAAAAGAGATATATAGTGGTTACTACCAATCTAATTAGAGTTGTGATGTATCCAATGGTCTAAGATTGAATGAAATCGATTGTTGAAATAAATTTTTAATTGAAAGTATTTGATCTTTAAGAATGAATCAAACAAAATGGGTCCCTTTGATTTAAGTAAAGAGGGTGGATGACCTAGTCTAGCTAACAAGGGTTATAACATTAATCTAGTCTTTGGCATTAAATTTTCTTAAACCTTTAAAAGGTATAGTCAAGTAGTTGAAGCATAGCCTCTCTATAAAGAACATAATTTGTGTTATTAAAGAAACATTATTTTGTTGGCTTCCTAAGACTATAGTTTTTAAATACAACAATAATGCAACTTCTTCAAAATATGGTTGTTTTGGGAGTAGCACATTTTCTTGAAGAAACCTTAGTATAAATAAAGGATAAAAACTATACTTTTTGGGGAAAACCTATCACTAGATAAAGGAAGGAATTATATGAACCTCTAAAGGGGATTAATGTGTTAAGGGTTGTGGTTGAACAACGTTAAATCTCTAAACCCTTAATTTGATTAAATCAATTTGACAACAAGGATGGAATATGAAGAATTTGAACCACCATATTGTAGATTTAAACTCTTTAGAAAGATTAAAACTAAACCTTAGGGTGTAGGTTGTTTAAAAATAAAACAAAATTAAGGACTTGTTTACAAATTGGTATTAATACACGCATGAACTGAGAATCTTTTACACCTTGACCCTGGAATTTCTAGGTCCTATTTTATTACCCAAAGACCTTGATTTACATATAAGTGTATAAGGGTTAATCTCGTAAAGCAACAAACAATTCACTTTATGGCTGGTAAGAAAGGTTTCATGTATGATGGCATCGACTAAGGATAAAAGCCTTGCAATGCATAGTAAATCCAATTTTCAAAAGTGGTCAAAATCACATTTTACCTTGAATCAAATGGTTAAACTTTAAGTTATCCTAACACTTTTGCAAGTAAACAAAGAAATAATGAATTTAATAGAAATACAATGACTAATAAATCTTGGAATTGTTTTACCAATAGACTAAAATAACAAATGATAGAACATGATTCAAGTCATAGGCGAGAATGTGTAAAAAGTTGCAACCAAGTTAAGATTGGTGGAAATTGAATTAGATATTGTATAAACAACTCACTTCTAGAAAATTAAACATAAAACCTTTGCGATGAGACCATATCAAAATGTGAACTTGATGTTAAAACTTTATCTAGAATGCATGCTATTACTACTTTCCTTATAAATGAGCTAATAAATAAAGCCTTTTTGAAGCCAAAATAAGAAAATATGGTATGTCTAATAGGAAGTAATAACATATTCAATTTGGCGTTGACCTTTAAGGTTGTGTATATGTCACAAGAACTAAAGAATCAATTGTTTGAATTTATAAATCGGGTGAGGAACTATGTAAAATTTTTAGTGAATTGAGTGATTGAGAAACTAAATGGTATCATCAAGGCACAAAAAAAAAAAATTCCATGAAAGACTCCCAACTAATGTTGTGTATTTATATACCAATGACTAGTACTCTTGAGGAAAATATATGTGCGTGTGAGAGAGAGAGACACATATTGGAGAAAACTTAGAGGTAGGAATTGTTACTCACCATATGTCTTTGTACCTTAAGAAGTTAGAAATAATTGTGATTGAAAAAAAAATATGATTATAACATGTGATTAAATGAGTTAACCTTAGGTAGTGGAATGCAATATTTGTTTAAAAATATATAGAGATTAATGAGTTGTGAAAACTATTATTCTATGATTCATCATGTGTTTTATGAATTGAGTTTACTTTCTCCTCTTGTATTATATTGTTTCAAAAGAAAATGGTTTATTAACTTCTTTATTGAGTAGAAAACATCCTGTATCATGTTGCAAAATAAAAGTAAAAAGGTATATATATAATGGAATTACCATATGGATATGCTAGTGAACATGTAACAAACATAGTTGAATGAAAGAGGAAGGACAATATGGATTCAAATATAGAAAACCAATATTGATCATATATGTGATGTTGGACAATGGATTAGTAAGATAAAAGTATGATATACCATGTATTGTTAAACCTTAGAAAATGGAATACTACCTAGGCTATAGTTGTGCATCGTCTAGTGATGTCCTTTTCATATGCAAAGTGAGTCGAGATTTACAAAATTGGGAGGAAAAGTGAATTTTATCTAAAGAAAATGGAGTGTACTTAAGTACATTGATTTTGCTATGTTATATGAAAAATTTCATAGAGTGTATTGTGTTATGTCATGTGATGTGAGACTAGTAAATGTGTTGTGCCCCAAGTATGAGATATAGGGTATCCGACTTGGGATAAGGGTGGTGGATGTCTGGTACGATCCCCTATGTGTACCCTTTGTGATGGTCCATTGTGTAAGTTAACTAGTTAAGAAATGATGTAAACATGATATGTGTGGACGTGTGTTTATTAAATGCAATGTGATGTATTCCTTTGTGCTAGTCTTGTTTGTATGTTAAATGTGTACCCCTAGCGTTTGGTTCCCCCTTAATGGGAGTGTGATGCCAGCTAGTGTAAATAGGGGTTGAGAGGCACATGGTCTACCATTAGGAGATTACGAGCTTAGGGTGTTGTCCCTAATCCTGATAAAGGATCTATGTCAAGTCATTGTAATCTTCCCATGGACGTTGACTGTGGCCTACTCCCCCACATATGAGAGCCACATTTGTTGGTTCATAGTGCAAACCTATTCCTTGATGTTTATAACCCATGGGTAAAGGATGGAATAACATGGACTACCAGTGATTCATGCTTATGTGGTCAGGGACCACTAGTTACTCATATTCATGTGGTCAGGGACCACCAGTACTTCATGTTTATGTGGTCAGGGACCATCAGCTACTCATATTCATGTGGTCAGGGACCACCGGTGCTTCATGTTTATGTGGTCAGGGACCACCAGTACTTCATGTTTATGTGGTCAGGGACCACCAGTGATGTATGTTAATGTGGTCGGGGACCACCTGTTATTCATATTTATGTGGTGAGGGACCACCAGCTATTGCATGTTATAATACTTATGATGTGGTTAGAGAACCACCATTCCCCTCCTCCCCTTAGGTGGCTTATCAAGTCACGTGGTGTTTGTAATGTGCAAATTTTATTGTTGAAATATGAATTATTTATAATTCTTGATGTTTTATTTTATTATGCGCTAGCAATGTGTAATTTTACATTTATGTACTTAGGCTATTTAGCCATTTGGAAGTTGTTATATAGTCCGATTTGCCTCAAGGACTTGTTTAATTTTACCTTTGAATTAAGATTGGAAAGTTGCAATGTAGCTACAATTTATCTTTATTTTGTTTCTCTTGAATTTATAAGTTCCCTCTTGGGAGTTTTATTGAAACTTTGGTTTATGATCTTTTGATATTCAGTTTGAGGCTTTCTCCTTGATTGCAAATTTGCTGGCATGTGTGGTGTAATGTGGAATTTGTAAACTGCCATATCCCGGGGGGTTCCCTGGCAGGTCGTATAGGGGAGTAGATGTGTTGGGGAATTATTTTGAAAGGGGTTGTGAATGGGACCGGTATGGGACGGTCATTAATCCATTCTTCCCTCATTCTATGACTATTCTTATCTATATGGAGGAGTCCTTAGAGAAGGGACTCGAGTGGTATCCAAGAATATCCATCCTTATAAACCCCATTGTGTGAGCCTTGTGTTGTAAATTGTGTGGTTGTATGAGGATAGGCGCACCCGATTGGGAAGAGCATCCTTGCTATTGTTGTGTGTACATGTGAAAATTGCAAGTAAATGTGATGTGTCGTACCTGTGAACTATGTGACAAAGATAGCAACAAATGATGCAAATTTAATATTCCGTGAGACATGAATTGATATTGGAACAAAAATAGTTCTAATATCGTGAGTGATGTTTGTAATGCAAAAGGAACCCTGGAAGGGTATCAAAGGATGATAATGTGATTGGATTATGGAAGTGGTGTCCCTACACATGTAATGATGAATTAATTTTTTGTACCTATATGGTAAGATAATTAGTATATTTAACTTGTCATGTGTGTTTCCATACTGGGAATAAGGATTCCAAACCTTAACAACTTCCAGGAGGAAGTCCAATCTAAGGGGAGGGTGATGTGAGGCCCAACACCGTCTATAAATTATGTGACATCTTAATACGTTCAATTATGCTAGTTTGGTGAATAAATAGATGAATTTACCCAATCCCATGTTTAATATTTTGATTTTCTTATGAACTAGTTTAAATGATTAATGTGATAAATTATCTTAAGTAAATGAAAATGGGAAAACTATTAAGAATGAATGTGAGCAGATAATATTTAGATTTTTGAACAATTATCGTATGAAGAATATACTTAGATCGATATGAGCTAAGAAATTTTGTGTACCTAACATTGTTTTGAATCTCACTAATAAGTTTCATGTTTCTTGAGAAGTAATAATAGACAAGAACAAGCGAGACTTTTGGAAGATCAGCAAGAAGTTTCCAGAAGTATCACTAGCCAAGCACCATCAAGGTAAATTTAAAGGATGACTCTAATAAATGAGGGGGTATACCTAAGGTAGGATAATTTGAGGAAAAATTATATAAATTAGATATCAATTTGCATGATGAATTTTATTAAAAAAGTGTCCATGAATAAACTTAGTAGTGTAAATAAAGTATTTAACGAAGGTTCAGTTTTTCATTATTATTTCATGCATGCTCAAGTTTCCATCTCTTATAGGGAAATGAAATGAATATATGTGTATTATGGTTACTAACTATTGGATTTGATCTTATGGATAGTTTGAACAGGTGTTTATTATATTTCTAACCTAACATGTATTTGGGAAAATACATATGAGAGTAATGTCAAGGGATGTAAATATAATTAGGGTTTTGTCTAAGTTGTAATTGAGTGGAGGGTTTTAATGATTGGTGGCTTAGTGTAGGTACTTTTTGGATCCTTATTGATTATACTCATGTGGTTAAGAGTGTAAGATCTATTAGGGTTTCCTAATCCTTAGTTAGGTCTTGAATTTCGAATTGGCCTTTAAAGTTGTCTTTTTAGGGTGTTGCATGGTCAATTTGTTTGATATTAGTGCAAAAGTAGACCCCTAAGGCCTATACCTATGGAAGGGGGATCTTTTGGACATGTGAATTTGTCCTTAGGACATGATATGACCCTTCAAAAGTCCACTTGAAAAAGTGTGACGAATTTGAGTCCTTGGGAGTTGGGAGAAGTGACTTGTCACTCTCCCACCACTCCCCAAAGTTCATTAATGAACTTGGGAAGAGCATCAAGGCTTTCACATGTGTGAAGCCACCTTGTAAGGGATGTTGGGTAGAGTGTCATAGTACATTCCCCATCTCCCCAAAAGTCTCACACATGTGTGAGAATTTGTGGGGATGTGTGTTGAAAGCTCAAATGAGAGAGTGACAAGTGTCTCTCTCTCATTCAAGTGAATTCAAGTTGAATGCCTATATACTTGGATGGAAAAGAGGAAATGTTTGTTACCCACTTCTCCTCTGGAGAACTCTTTTGGAGAATTTGAAGTTTGGGAAAGAAGAAGAGAAGAAAATTGGAAAAGAAGCAAGGAGCTCTCACATGTAAAAGAGGAGTTCAAAATGCAACATGGTGGAGATAAGTGATTTCTTCTCATTTTTACCAATTTGTTTGAGTAGGAAATTTGTGTTGTGATATTTTGTTAAGGATTTCAAATCAAAGGGGATGTCCAATTTTATGTATGGGTAAATTTGTAGTTAAACTATTCTCTTTCACTTCCTACCTAGATCAATGGTAGTTGTTATTTCTTGCTCGGGGGTATGGCTAGAGCCCACGAGGCTCCATGACGCCATTATGGTAGGGTGGAGAGAAAGCTTGTAGTATTTTGACATTGTACTCATTTTATTATCAAGTCTTATTGTAAAATGAAAAGTTAGTAAATTGTTGAATGAATAAACAAATACGGAAAAGAGCAAGTTTCTTTATTTTGTGTTTTATTCATAAATATTGTTGTTAAATAAAGAGAAAATTTTCTCTCATTAGCATGTAAAACCATTATTGCACAAATATAGATGTAGCATTGTGTGTTTAAAAAAAAAAAGAAAAGAAAAAGAAATTTATTTTTCTTCTTGTTAAGACAATAAAAGTAATTACGAGATAGAGCAAGTTTTATTTAGTTGTATGCCATTCATTATATTTCTTAAAAATTAGTTGCAAAATAAAATGTTAGTGATTGTTGTGACATGGAAAGATGGGGAAGGAGAAAACTCTATTACTTTATCCACTACCCACTGTGTTTTCTGAATATTCATCGTAGCCTCAAAAGTCTTATAATATGTTGTAATAAAGAAGACATCTATACCTTGTGAAATGTAGCAAAGTACTCTCTGCAAAACCCATTAAGTAATCACTATAAAACTTTCTTATATCGTAGAATGGTTATATGATGCATCATTGTAGTAGTATGGAAATACCCTCTGTTTCAGTTTTAATGATTACAGAATGTGTAGAAGGGAAACCCAAAATAAAATAAAATATAATAAGTCAATGAAATGGATTATTTCATTTGTAATCATGGTGTTATATACCTTTATCTTGCTATGAACAAGTGTTATTCCTTTAGAAGGAGATAATAAATAAAATAGAAGAAAAAGTAGGGAAATGAGATTTGAATGGATTCTTGGTTATCTTATTTAGAATATACATAGTTTCTGCTAAATCTACACAGATATCCTCAATGAATTTTTTTGCTAATCTGGACAGTTTGGAAACAAGATAAATATATGAGCAATAAATATCTTTACGTGAATACCTTCGTGTAAGCCATGTTAAAAAAAAATGTAGAAGTTATAAAAAGAAATAACAATAATAATAAATAAAAGAAAAATACAAGAAATTGTGCAAACTATTTTAATCATTCTATCTGGATACTTGGACAACAAGTGCTCTGCGTTGCAAGGGACTTAAAAATAAAAACTCTAAATTAAATTGAAGAACTAATTTGTTCAGACCTATATGTTAACAGAAAAGTTTGCACGTTCTCTTCAAAAGAAAAAAAACAAAAAAAAAACAAACCTATTCACAGCAAATACCCTACATTGAGGTGGGTCTCTGTGAAGGCTGCGATCCACCACAAAGAGGCGACAAGACTTCATCCTGCTAGAAAGCCTGCAACCTTGCATCAGAGTCTTTATTTTCTCGGATAGGCTAAGTGTATGAAGTGAAAACTTGTGTAGCATTTATGGCATCGATAAAACTAAAAAAATACTGAAATCTCCTTGGACAGAGAAGTACGTAGACTCGATTGATGAAGATTGAGTTATCAGCCAATACTCTGACAATCCACTTCTGAACTGTCATAAACTTTTAGTTTTGTGAATCCCCTCACCGCTTCTCACAAGAATCGTCCAACCATTATATGTTATCGTTCTTCAGTTGCGTTGAATGCAATAATAATAAGTGTGATTGAGCAAGGCGATCTGTGATAGCATATCAATGGTTATCTTGCGTCCATTGGAAGATGAGTAAGCAATGCGCAACTATTCTCTGTTTTCTGTCATTCCTTAGGTTATGCCTTTGTCAGTTTCTTGTCACTTCCCTCACCGCTATTGGTAACTGTTCCCTTCCCTCTCCTCCTTACGGGTATACCTTTTCACTCCTCCTGTTGGCAGACTACAGCCAGCGAATAAGCTTTCGACAAGGGTCTTAGAGTATGTTTGTTAAAATGAAATTATATCCAAGATACTAACAGCGTAACTTTGGACGCCTTCCCTCATTCAGCAAATATCACAAACATCCACCTGACAGCAGTAGACGCCTTTGCCGTATTGTTTAGTGCCTCCTCAGTGGATTATAGTACCTGCTAGCTTGATGGCGATCCTTAACTCGTCAGGTTCACTTCCTCCTCTTGCTGACCAGTTCGATCCAATCAACTCTGACAGCACAGTATTCTAAAATATTGCGTCTATATCCAAATGTATTTACTAACTTTACCCCTCCTCGTGTCTGGTAGTATATTGAGTTAACAAGATTATATACATATCAACTACTGCTCAAGCTGCGGCCTTTTCACATCTGTGTTGGGTCGTATAAGTGATGAGTCCACTATTATAATTGTATACCCTACCTACAAATATGGCGAGGACCTGATTTCTTTTTGAAAACAAAATCAGATGTAGCCACTCATTTAAATAATAATATAGTTATCATAAGTCGTGGAGAATAAAATCATTTACACGGAGCCTATATTTCGGTGCGCACTGTTTTCAGGTTGTATGACTATGAATTCAGGAAACTCGATCGAAAACACTTCATGATGTCTGGTCTTGTACCTTCCCTTACAAAATTTTAAAGGAATGAAGCATATAAATCTTTCCTCCAACCAAGTTTGACTTTGGTTACCTGTCACGTGCCCCTTCTAGAGGCATTAATTTTGTTCGTAGCAAAATATTAAGGTTTCTATAGTGGATCCCATCTGCATGAGCATTAATATTAATGTCATCAAAAGAAGGAATTATTTTATACTATCACTTGAAGGAATCTTGTATTATCACTAAAATTGTATTAACTATTATGTTGTGAAATTTATATATAATGAAATATAAACAATTTAATTGTTGAAGAAGATTGAATGGATCTTAATGTTTTTTCTTAAGATTAGATATAAATGTGGAAATATTGCATTTTTTTTTCTTCTCACGAGAATATGTGCTATAGAATATTAAAGTCCTCTTAGAATGACTAAAATTGTGTACTTAAGGCAACTTTATTATAATTAACTATTTTGTCTTGTGAAGGTAATTACTAAAAAGTGCTTTATGTAAACCTAGTATCACCTTCGCATTAGAATTGACTGAAAATACTAGTTCTAAAATAAAATTTTATGGAAATCCATCAAAGGCTAGAATAATATTAATATTTATGTCATATAGGGAAAATTTGAAGTTATAGGAGTTGGATTCAATACAATACCACTATAAGTATCCATAGCGAGCAACATGTTAAATCTAAGCAATAAATAAAATAAGGAGCTCATATTAAATATCAATCTTGTATTAACATAAGAATTGGTAGTGATATGGATATAAGCATTAAAACTATTAGTACACTAATTTAATATTAATAGTGACTTTGGATATTATGGACCATAATAGTATCAAGGTCAGTTTTGTTATCAGAAATATGTGCAGTGTGTAGTATTGAGCTAATTGCAATAGGGAATCATTTAGCTTCATGTGTTGCTGAAGAATTGTTGTGAATAATTCATTAGGCACAACATAAAATCACAGTGTCATTTAGCACTTAAAATAATCAGAGATATTATAAACAGGTATACTCACAACTATGGCACATCATTAAGAAGGTAGCTCAGTAATACATGTTGCAAATATGAATAATAGTCATAGTGTGGGTATCATGAATTTTGTTAAGGATAGTAATATAATACTTTCATTACTAAAATTATTACTCTTAAGAGTGACATCCATAATAAGATTACATTTAAATCTATCTTAATCATTGTATATTTGTATACAAAAAAAAAAAAAAAAATGTTGGGTTTTCCAAGTCAAAATTATGGGCATGACAGCATGGAGACGATTGAAAGTCGGCCCGTCGTTCGATTCTGTCCAACGCTTTTACTATTTATTCGTACCGTATAAGACAAGGCGAGCTTGGCATATAGAATAGTCTGGAAAGACAAGCCACCATAATGCGATTTGAAAGAGATCTTCAATGAAAAGTTTTCACAAAACCCTAAAAGTAACTGCCACCTGCCAATGTAAATTTTGTAACAGAACATTGGCGGCTGGAAACAGAACATTCGCAGTGTTCTCAAGATTTGATGAAGGCACGAAGTGAGCTGGAGACAGAAGATTCGCAGCTAAAGAGGATGAAGACAAGGAGCGATCTGGCTCATTCACAGCTGAAGAACTCGAGGCCAAAGAAGCTGAAGAACTTTCACAGCCGGTTCGAAAAGGAGAGGACAAACTCATTAAAAGTGGAGGAAATGAGTCGGTGTGACTATTGTAAAGCTTGGAATCCACTCGAGAGAGGCCTTCCTGAGAATTCCGCCTGGAGAGAACAAGAGGTAAATCGTTAGCAGCAGACGAGGAACACCTGGTCCGAGGAGGAGAGTCCACCATTACTGCGCATGAATGGGAGCTCAGAGATGAAGAATTACATAATCTAAACTACTACTCACCCATTACCTCTGTCATATCTAATCGTACAATTCGATGGCGCATTGACTGTAATTGTGGCGTTTTGTGGAGTCATATTTGAAGCTTTTACTGTACTCTTTCTACCTTCTTCCCAGTACAGAAACGAAAAGAAACTGGAAGAAAAATTAAAATCATTTTTCTTCAATTGATCAGACGAAGATTAACTCAAAAATACGTAGTTGAATCGTGGCAAACTCACATGAATTGATCTCGAATAATTTTGGCCATTTGTTGAAGACAGCAGATCTCACAATGGGGAGGGAGATCGAAGGCGAACAGAATGGAAAACAAGAAGAAGAAGTGGGAGAAGGATTGCTCTCCAGCAAACCAAGCATTTTCATAGTTGGTTCTCCAAATGTTGGAAAGCGGGCCATCCTTGGCAGTAACCATCCCCTTCACTTAATTCTTTGTTTTTTTGGTTTGACATAACAGACTGGATTGATCTCCCTCCTTGGGCAAATCTTTAATTAAGTTATGTGTGTGCATGTTCACTCCTAGTTGGCTAAAATTTAGGGCACCTTAAATTTTCATGGAAGTGGAATCGGATTGGATTAGTGTCGATTTTGTCCTTTTTGTTTAATATTTTTTTAATATTTTTATTAATGACAAATTTTCATTTACCTCCACCAATCTTATAGGTACTTGTTGAGGACCTCAATGTTTAGGATAAGTTAGTGTTGTAAATTTGTCCATTTTACTTGGGCTATCTTTGCACAGTTTGGAGTTTAGTAATTAGGAATGTTTTGCAGATATGAAAAATCCTCTAACGACTTGAAGTCTGGAAGTTGCTTCCAATAGGTTGGAACCTCAATTCCGGGTTTCCAAAAAACTACCATATTTCAAAAACTTTTAGAAGTTCCTAGAGAGGTCAAAAACTTTTGGAAACATATCTAGCAGTTAAAATTTTTGGTTATAAAATTTTAAGCAAATGCAACTAACTATTGTAAATCAATACTTGTCAACCTTTAACAACATCTTCATTGGCTTTACTCAAATTTTGTAAGGACATTAGCACCTATACTTATGTCTATGTGGCCCACCAGTGTTGACCTACCCCATGTGTACCTCAAGTCATATAGAAAAGTCAATAAGCTCAACATGTTTGATAACATGTGGAAAACGACATTAGTTGATGCTATATAGAAGGAGATTACCAAGTACATATGCACCAAGTAGGTAATGTTAGACAAGTCAACAAGTTTTTAAAAGATAACATGGAATGCAATGATTGTAGCATATACACAAAATGGATATGTTGAAGAGGCTTTAGGAACTTTTGAGCAAATGGAATCAACAAGAGTAAAATTAGACTTTGCAATCTATTCTAACATCCTTGCAAGTTGTGCAAAATGGGAGCTATAGAACAAGTTGTGGACATCCATCAAAGCATAGGCGAAGGGGGACTTTTAACAAAGGTTTGTCTAGTATATTGATTTTTTTGATTCCCAACTATTGATGGGATTGAATGTGGTGTTTTTGTTGGGACTCAATTTTCTATTATCTGTTTTGCTTGAGTCTCTTCCTTTTGTGTGCCTATGAAGTATGAACCCTCCTTAATTACCGATCTAAGAAGTTTCCATAAGGTTATCATATTGAGTTTTGTTCTTGATTCCTCCTTTGTACGCGATGAGCTCCTTCTCTGGTGCCCTTGCTATATTTCAAAGAAGTATGTCAGTGTTCTCATGGTTCCTAGAACCATGGGAACCTCCAACATTATTCTTGATTCCTATTTGACCTTCAATGAGGATGAAGATAAAGAACCAAGGTCGAGGAAAGGTAAAAGAACAAAGAAGTGTGTTTGTCAGAGCTTCCCTTCAATGAGTTATGGTTCTTAATGAAAGTCTCAACAATTCTTGATAAGGTTGAAATTGTCAATAAAGGGGATGAATGGGAAGCATAGTGGTGCTTCTTGATATGGTTGAAAACCTTGATAAGGGAAAAGGGGCACAAATGTGCAACTCGTTGTGTATCCAAGTGGAAAAAAATGCACTTCTCCTCCATCACTCAACCAACTCATAATGAAGGTGTTGTTTCACCCAACTACTAGAATTAATTACATACCTCATCCTTTAATCTACATTGCCCATTTTGAGTGGGATTGATCTTCAAATGTGGATTTTATATAAACAAACCAACACAAAATCACCAAATTACATAAATCTTGAGCTTACAAAACAATGTTTCACTCATTTATTTTTTGATACTAAGTTTTTCCACTATTAAATATTTTTTCCAATGTGCAACCCATATTAAATATTTATCACAATGTTACATAAAACATACAAAGTGTCTCCAAGAATGTTTAATACATGTGATACATGCATCCCTAGCTCAACATTCTCCTATACATTGCATAAGGGGTTAAAAGTAAACCCAAACATCAAGGGAACAATCCCTAAAGCCAATATGTACCATCCAAACCCTTTTAGATATGACTTACTTTATCCAATTTGGATGCAAAAAAAAAGTAAAACTAATATTCTAAAATGCTCTAGACTCAATGGTGTGCTAAGATTTCTAGTTTTTTAATCTATTTCTATAGCTTGTCATTTCATTTGGCCTTCTAGTCATTTTTTTTGTCTAGTAATCATGAAGCGGGTTGGGATGATGTTGTTACCTTTCTCTCTCATATGTGACATAAACATTTAGTTGACCAAAGATGTGACCCTGCCAACTAAGAGTTGTGGGCTCTTTTCAACATTAATAATCATTCTTGGGTTATGTGCTAGGATTTTAATATGATTGAAGCGGGCCTATGATAAATGTGGAGCCTTGCCTATGTGGATGATAGCTAGCAAATGAGAGCCTTGGTTCTTCATGTACAATAAGTTAGGAATTTTTTTGTCCCAATATCATACAACACAATACACTTGGAGTAATATTAGATTTGGGCTTGATATGGTACTCAAGTAGGGGAGAGGACCCAATAGTTGTGCACCCTAACTTCGCACTTCTAATTATCCTACGTGGAAATTACAAATCCCTCCCAATTTTTTACAGCAGCTTACTTGGCAAGTTCCCCTACTTATAACTAAGGTTTCAAGGCCACATCATCAAATATGATGCCCTATCAACATGTTTTTTGTCAAGGTGTCCAAAAAGACCCCAAAAAAAGTGAGACCAATACTTGTGCATTCACAACATGTTTTATTGAGCGTGGATGTGGAATCACATGATTGGTTGCTTTTTAGATCAAAGGAAAACATTTTGCTTAATTATGGGTAGTCATCATCAACACTAACAACTTTAGAGTCACAACTATCTGTCCAATATTGATAAAAATATTGGGCATTATATAAACAACTACTATCACAACTATTGAAACATGCTCGAGTACTCGGTCCTCTCCCCTATCTAGATCAAGACATGTTCTCAACTCAATATATTTCCCCTTTGTTAGTTGTCACTCTTTGCCAACAAAAACTTTATCAAACATTTTCCTTTTAGACATTAAGCAACACAAGGGAAGAATGAACAAGATGTTTTCTACTTTCTATAAGCATTATTTACTTAATTATTAGATAAAGGAGATTTAAGAGGAAGGAAAAGGTTTTCTTTCTTTTTAATTTGATACTATAATGATTCCTTTCACATTAACTAATCATTTATCTCACCATCAAGATATAGGGATTCAGAGGTCCTATCAATTGACTTCATGTATTACACAAATATATGCAAAAAAGAAAAAAGAAAAAAAACCAAAATCTCGCCTACTTGACCTTCCACACCTCTTTGACGTACCCATTGCACACCAAGGTACAATTGCTAGTAAATATTATACAAATTTGACAACACAACGCACGGGCATAGCCTGCTACGTCTTCCGCAAAATAAGAAATTTTAAACTTAAGCCGAAAGTTTCTAAAAAATTTAAGAAGAAATTCCTCTAGATTGGGAAGCGTTTCAAGCTTTATGCAGGCCGTCCAGAACAACAGAAATCTTTAATGGTAGGACACATCAAACCAAAAGAAGACTAGAATGGCATCAAGTAAAATTAAAGGAGGGAAACTTTCCATATGGACTCGATATTGACAGACATGATTGAAAGAGACAACGATTCTTTCGTACATTAATTCGTTGTCCTTCATATTGGAATGTGCCACGGCAATACTGTAACCCAGCTTGAAGCAATTAAAGAAACGAAACCCTTCCAAGGAATTGCCAAAGTAAAAACTAAAAGAGCGAAAGAAATTTGAAATTTGAAATCGATATTTGTCCATAGGTAATAGGTAATCATAAAGGTGTGAAATTAGATTTTGTTTAGATTTTGTTTTCATGAT
>VDFB02215167.1:0-11994 GCA_007258455.2 Sequoia sempervirens | reverse complement strand
TTTGAAAATTCCTTCTAGAAAAAAAGTTATGAGGTTTAGGGGATTTTGACCTTGTAGGGAATTCGGGAATTTCCATCCATGATGGAAAATCCCGAAATTTCCATGACCCCCTCAAAATCCTGAAATCTCCATTTTTGGAAAATTCTGAAACCCCCTCAAAAACCCGAAATGGAAAAAAAATGGAAAAATTTCAAAATGATTTTTTTTCCGAATGCAATTTTTCTTTGAAATTTTAAAAAATGCTCAAAAATGAAATTCTTGGAGACAAAGAAATTTTCTAGTACCAAAATTTCCAAAAATGGAAAAATTTCCGAAAATGGAAAGTTTCCATAAGAAAATGTAAGTTTTTAAAAGGCCAAAATTTTATTCAAGTTTACTTTGGATTGTATTTTTAACATGTGAGCTACTAATGATGATATCTATTTTTCAAGATTAAATAAATATTAAAAGGGGAACTTGCATATGGATTTGTGCCAAAAGGGAAATATGGAAGAGTTCAATTCAAATTTTAAAAGTGGGGCTTGCATAAGAATCCGTGCCCAAACGGT
This sequence comes from Sequoia sempervirens, assembly GCA_007258455.2. Lineage (NCBI taxonomy): Eukaryota > Viridiplantae > Streptophyta > Pinopsida > Cupressales > Cupressaceae > Sequoia > Sequoia sempervirens. The sequence continues at coordinate 11,446 of VDFB02215167.1, read as the reverse complement.
CTACAACTGGAAGGAGTTTCTAGAAGACATGTGAAGCTGATTTCATCATCCAATTAGAATTTTCATTAATGATAGGCTGGCATAATATTGTTTTATCATTGTTCCATGATGTAACTTCTTTTATGCAATTGGATGATGATGTACCATGAGCTCCCAAATTAAATGTAACTGCTGGATGCTTCTAGAAGTGTAATTTATGCCATTGGATTGATTTAATCCTGGCCTTTGATTCAAAATGTATTTTTTTATAAAAGGCCAGTGCCTTCTCATTTGTAAGGTGTGAGACTAGGTTAGAAGAGCTGATTAGAAGCTAGAATTGGCTAAGTTAGGAGTTAGATTCTACAAGATAGTAGTTGTAGGAGAGGAAAGAGACTGGAAATTGTTATGTAGTGCTGGAGAAGTTAATGCAATTGGATTGTTGATATGGCAAGCTTTTTGTTACACTTTGATAGTTTATGGTTTCTTGTTCTTGATTCTCAGATGTTAGATGTTAGGTTTTAGTTCTTTTGCAATGATGGTGAAATGTTAATGATGTTGATCGATCTCTGGTCCATACTTTTAGCAATTTTTTTATTGTAATTTGCTGTGTAAAGTTAGTCTGGGCCTTATTTTGTGCTAAGTTCAACTATGGATGCTTGTTTACATTGAGCCAGTTATTGGGTATGTGGATGAATATTCATAGTCTAAAATCTTCAGTTTCCTTAGAGGATTGCACCATTTCTGCAGAGTTGTGGGCTTGTCCTTGATCAAGCAAAGATTGGTTTTATTGGAGATTTGTCCATTTGCAGCATTCATCATTATTGTGATTGATCTTAGGAGCTAGTTTAGAGTTGAATCTCTCTTAACCCTTATCTCTTTTACTGTTTATTTTGAATCTGGGTTAGTTTTAGGACTGAAAGCATTACCATATTGTTGCATCTGATGAAAGTATGCTTCTAGCATTGTTCATTTGTAAGGCCCCTTGTGATTACCATCATTTTCACATTTATCATTGAGTTGTTTATGCATTGTCAAGACCTGACATTAGAGACCTTGGGGTTATCTCTTGAGGCTTGCTGATAGAGATTTACCTTTCAGGAGAGATAGAATATCACATTCTGTTTGAGTTGTTGCTATGCAGAAAACACCATCAACAATTATGTGATCCAATTTTGATCTTGATCACCTATTAGGGTTTTCCAAAAACCTTCATTACATAGCCTTTGCATTGATCCTCACAACATTTAATTCAGATGCAGAGAATTTTCTAAGAATAGCAACCCACGAAACTCTAGAATCAGATATGTATTAAATGTGTTCTCCTATTCATTCGATATGATTCGATCTCGATCACATCTATAATCTATTTCACTGCCTCGAAGATCAAATATTCATTGACATTAGTCACAGGTGTAGTTGGACCAATTAATTCCTTCCTCTATGTCGGTTACCAGTCGAAACCCTATTCACACAAACTTAACCATTTGAGATATTCATCATTAAATCTAGGCTGTCAATCTCTTTCTTCACACCACGATCCATTAGCTCTCATTCATCATCATATCTTTAAAACCTTGCCATAAAATCAATTGCTTTTAATCATGTGCTGCTAATTTCCACCGATTTATGATCACCATTGGATCAATCACCAAACAATCTACGTCATCAATCTCCTTCATAAATTGCTTTCCATATGTGGGGTCCACCAAGACACGCATCCAAAGTCCACTTATCCCGCGAGCTCTGACAACAAGCCAACACAAATTTTTTGGGGCTTGCAGGCTGTTGTCTTTTTTCATCCACTTCATCACCATGCAACTCATAACAACGATGTGATTTTTTCTACTAATCAAATTATTGCTTATCATCACACATCACCAACCTCCATCGTCAGCCTCTCGGGTCCCACCTTGAGCTTCTTCTAGTGTCATTGTGTGTTGCCTTCGTAGGTCCCACCATCTTCATCAATGTAATGCTCGATAGATGATGTTCTTTAAACCACATAATTTTCCAATCTTATTACATTCCAAGTATATTAAAAACAAAGGATGCATAGATCAAGATCTTTCCATAAATGCTAAAAAGGTAAATTCAAAATAAATGTCATTCCATGTATGCAAAAGAAATAAATTTAATTAACAACAAGGATCATTGCAATGATACATATATGAATTCCATTTGCATATCAATGAGTTTCCATAAATTCATTCAAGTTTAAATTGCATCATTAACTTTCAAACTATACATCTATTTCAATGTTACATCAAAACTTTCATTCCAATACATCTATTTCAATGTTACAATACTGAATTTCAAAAGAGTTACATTTACAAGTGGGCTTCACAAGCCATTCAAAATAATACATGAATACATTTATAGCACATAAATCTCTAGACAACAACGCAGGAGGGAACTCTCAATGCAAGGTTGATGCCTATATGCATTCCTAACATGAGAATCACATATTTCTTGCAAAGAGGAGCTGGCAGAGACCTATATTTATTTAGTTCCAGGCTTTTAATTCCATCTATTTCAATGGTGCATGTGCTTGGCCATGCATAAATAAAATAAATGATAGTTTTAGAGAAGGTAAAACTACCGTCTCTGTGGGTCCACCTTCGGCATCCTGTTCCAGAAGTTTCTCAAAATACAGTAAATAATGCATTTTCCATCTAAGTTCACATTCAATTTTACACATTGCTAATTCCAAAGAAATTTCATCATTTTCCAATGTTGACACAAAGATTGTCAAAAATAGCTTTCATGCATGCATTTAGTAAATGAGGTTTTCTTGTACAATTTCTAGTGAGTTTACAATGCAAAATAAATTCAGTCCCAATTCTAGTTTCTAAATTAGTTTTGATCACAGTAAATAATTTTGATAGTTTCAGCAAAAAGAAATCCACTCTTTTCAAAAAATTCACTAATTTTGAATGTGTTTTCAATAACCTACATTTGCTATAAAATTTCATCTTCAGCTTTAACATAGCCTTATGATTATTCCACTAAGTTCAAAAATGAAAAATGGTGACTCATACAATGCATCGATATTTAGAAAAATAACAGTTTAAGAAAAGAAAAACAAAGTAAATTTCCAGATTTGCACATAAACACAAGTTTGCTAGTGTACATAGTTATTTATGTGAATTTAATCTGCTTCTTTTCTAAGTTTCTAACTTGTAGATATTAAAGTTCACCGTACAGATTTGTATATGTATTTATTATGTATGTATATATTGATATATATCATATATACATATATTTATAAATGCAACATAGACTAATAACTGAATATATATATATATATATATGTGTGTGTGTGTGTGTGTGTGTGTGTGTGTGTGTGTGTGTGTGTGCTTGTACACAATACTGAGTTTTTTCTGTGTAATACCAATGACAAAAGGTAATGTTTTTGTAGAAAATAGTGATTTTATGCCAAGTATATATATATTAATATATATATTTGTGTGTATATATATATATTATTTAAATATGTATTTATTCATATATATTTTTTTGAAGAATATTTTTCATAAAATGTCGTGATTCAAGATGTTTGTGTATATGTATGTATATACATATATGCAGGAGAGGCTGTGTGCTATATATATATAATTTATATATAATCTATAAGCAAACATTATGTTCGATCAGGTTTCCAACGCATAAGTCAAGATCATAATCTACATTCTTTGAAAGGTAATCAACATTTCATAAATCGCAGTTTCAAAGCTAAGAGGGCTAACGCTTCCACCACAAAGCCTTGGCCTGAGGGCGCGATCTCACAGCGTCACCCCTTCCTCTATGGGTTGGGGTTGGGGTTGATCCCCTATTTCATTAAAACTTGACTTTTAAAGACATAAATTTCAATGACTTCTCAATCGACTGTTTCCAAAAGCTTAGAAATTGTGTGTAAAAATATATTAACATTTATATATATATATGCACTGGGAAATGAAGTGTGTATATATATACATATTCAGAATTTATGTGAAAAGAATTAGCAATGAGACAGAAATATAAACCACAATTTGCAAAGGAGAAAAGCCCCAATTTGAAGGGGTAAAATTAAGTGAATTCTTTCAATGCACTCAAAAGAAAGGGAACATTTTCCTAGATTTTCACAATTTTTGCATATAATTCAAACACTTGGTACTCAAATTCCTTAGTAGTATTTACAAATTTCAAGCAAGATTTGTGGAATAAGAATGGAAAACCTGGATATTACGCTTCCAGCTGGAGATGCTCTTCAGATAACTTCTTCCCTTTGCCCCTTTTGAATTTGGTTTTTCCTAGCAAGCTTCTTCTCTTTCCTTCTTTCTAGTTGCTTTTCTAGCTCTTTATTTTCCTACTATCTTCCAAAGAAAAATTCTCAAACTCACTAAACTAAAGGATTCAACATTTTTTTGGCAGCCATTAGAGCAAAATTGTAGAGCTTATTTTCAAGAATGTTTTCAAGAACCGTTACCTTCTCGGGAACTCTTTTCCCTTTTTAAAAATGCTTTACCTTTCCATTTCCTACCCTAATCTTGAAAATGGATTTAAAAATAAGAATAATATTTATTTTAATTGCATGTAAACCACTTTTGAAAATATTTACCCAATAATAAAATAAAAATCTTCTTACTATTAGTTAACTTATTAACTCAAAGATTAACACTAATTAAAAGAAGAATAGAATGCATAAGCATATAAATCAAAATCTATAATTAACTTTAATTAAAACTTAATCCTTTATTTTATCATGTTTTCACTTCATCATTTATTTAATTTACTAATTTTTATTTAATTTACACATAATTCAAAACAAACACACTAAAATTAACATTCCTAAATGCATACTACATGAATCTAAGTGCTCCTATGTGTGATCGAGAGGACTTCCTGCTTTGTCCTGTCAAGAAGCTAACCTCCTCTCCTTAATCACACCCTTGGTCTTCGACCTCCTGCAACTCAAGTGCACTTAGGAACACAACAATACTTGTATTAGTATCAAATAAAGATATAAATCAAGCAATACATTACATTAATAAAAATGTTTCTACTCTATTTTGCTTCATTTTCAAAGTAAAACATATTCAATACTATTCAACTTTTCATAATTTAAATAAACACTTTCATTTATCTCCACACCAAAACACCATCATATTAATTATTATTCTACCAGGCACATCAAAACATGTAACAAATCCACACAAAACCAAAAGCAACCCGCATCAAGGCTGAGACATGACATCCTTCCCCACTAGGAAGAGACATCGTCTCAATGTCTTATTACAAATCCACACAACAAAATCTGAAGCATCAATGTATCATAAGTCTCTAAATGCAAGAAAAGAAAAACATGCTAAGATCTCAAGTGAGGAAAATCTCTATCAATGTCCTTAGCATTCTCCCAGGTGGCATTATCCACTAAATATTGGTCCCACTAGACCCTATACTGCATAAAATCTCTGTTCCACAACTTAACATTACACTCTTCCAGTATCCTGACGGGCTCCACCTGCATCACTCCTGGGTCCTGTACCTACAACGCACGCCAGTCAAGAATATGAGCTACATCTAGATGATAGGGCTTAAGCACCGAGACATGAAAAACATTATGGATCCGGGATAGAGCTAGTGGAAGAGCAAGCCTGTAAGCAACCAGATTGATCACCTCCAAGACATCAAAAGGCCCAACAAACCTAAGGGCAAGCTTTGAGTTCTTGCCAAAAGAGATTGAACTCTTATGCAACTGAACTCTCAAAAATACCTTGTCTCCTACAGAGAATTTTCTGAAAGTTCTATTCTTATCTGTAAGACTCTTCTGTTGATTTGAAGCTTGCTTTAGCTTTTCTTTGATAAGCTTCATCTGGTCTTCCATTTCCCTCAACATTTTAGGACCAATCACAATCCTGTCCTCTACCCTGTCCCAACTGATGGGTGTTCAGCATTTACATCCATACAAGGCCTCAAATGGTGCCATACCCAAAGAGGCATGGTAGGAGTTGTTGTAAGCAAACTCCACCAAAGGAAAATACTCCTCCCATTTGTGTTGTTGCTCCATACAATACATTTAGAGGAGATCCTCCAAAATCTGGTTCACCCTCTCTGACTGACCATCGGTCTGAGGATGATATGTTGAACTAAAATTTAATTTAGTTCCCATGGAAGAATTCAGAGTAGTCCAAAATCTGGAAGTCATCTGAGTGTCACGATCTGAAATGATCACTTCTGGCACTCCATGAAGTCAGAATATTTCCTATACAAATTTCCTCGCCAAAACCATTGAACCATCCTTGGGGTTCCCAGGAATGAAATGGGCTACCTTAGTCAATTTATACACCACAAATAGGATGGTATCATGTCGATTCCTAGACATCGGTAATCCCTGAATAAAGTCCATAGTTATCACCTACCACTTATATTCTGGTACCCTATGAGGATATAAAAGTCCTGCCGGATGTACATGCTCAGCCTTAACTCGCTGGCATTCCAAACATCGGGCTATAAATGCAATAACATCTCTTTTGAGTCCTAGCCAGAAATATAGAGGCCTGAGTCCCTCAACCATTTTAGTCACACCAGGGTGTCCTGAGTAAGGCGCATTATGGAATTACTCCAACACCAACTCTCTCAACCCTGCAGAGTTAGGAATATACATATGACCCTGGAACCTCAATAGTCCATCATACTAAATTACATACCCAACAAATCTGCGATCTAAAGGATCCTGCTCTAGGGCTTGTTTTACCCTTTCATACTGCTCATCCCCAAGTAAAGTCTGAACCACCTGCTCCCTAAAATTAGATTTTATGGTAACCATGGCTGCGAGATGTCTTCTCCTACTCAAGGCATCTGCTACCCTGTTTTCCTTCCCTTTAATGTACTCAATGCCAAAATCATATTCACTCAAAAATTCCAACCATCGCCTCTAATGAGCATTTAGGTTGGGTTGAGTAAAGATGTACTGTAATCTAGCATGATCTATTTTTAGTTCAAAGGGCTTACCCAAGAGATAGTGTCTCCACATCTGAATGGCATGAACTATGGATGCCAACTCTAAATCATGTGGTGCATAATTTAACTCATGTTGTTTCAACTTTCTTGATCCATATGCCACCACTTGTCCTTCCTGCATGAGGACAACTCCTACCCCTTCTCCTAATGCATTAGTAATCACTGTAAAATGGCCATTCGAGTCAGGCACAACTAGAATAGGTGCAGAAGTAAGCTTCTCTCTTAGCAACTGAAAAGATTTTTCACACCTATCACGCCACTCAAATTTATTTCCCTTCTTCTGGAGTGTGGTAATGGGAACTGCTATTGTCGAGAACCCTTGCAAAAATCTCCTATAATACCCTACAAGTCCCATAAAGCTTCAAACTTTTGAAACATTATGTGGTGCTGGCCAATCTAAGATTGCCTTAATCTTATCTGGGTCCATGGCTATCCCTTCTGCTGAAATAATGTGTCCCAAATAATGCACCTCAGTTTGGAAAAAGGTACATTTGGACATTTTCCCATACAACTTATGTTCCCTCAACCGTTGCAATACTATCCTCAAATGCTTCTCATGTTCTTCCTCTGACTTGGAATATATCATGATATCGTCAAGGAAGATTAAAACAAAGTTATCTAAGCAGTCCTAAAAAACACTATTCATCAAATTCATGAAGGCTATAGGGGCATTAGTTAGGCCGAACGGTAGCACTGTGAATTCATAGCACCCGTACCTTGTCCTAAAAGCAGTCTTGTGAATATCTTCATCCTTTAGCCTCAACTAATGATAGCCTGATCTCAAATCTATTTTAGAGAATACCTTGGCATCTTTTAACTGGTCAAAAAAATCATCAATATGGGGAAGCATGTATTTATTCTTGATAGTAACCTTGTTAAGCATCCTATAATCTATGCATAACCTCAAGGTCCCATCCTTCTTCTTCACAAATATAACAGAAGCTCCCCAAGCCGACACACTCGGTCTAATGAAACCTTGTTTCAACAATTCCTCCAATTGGGCTTTTAGCTCATACAACTCTGTTGTGTTCATCCTATAGGGGGCTTTAGACTAAGGTTCTGCACCCGGTATCAAATCAATTGAAAAATTGAATACACGCTTAGGTGGTAGCTCAACTAGCTCTTCAGGAAAAACATCCTCAAATTCTTTTAGAATGGGATGGTCATTTACTGAGGATTTTGTCTCATCAAGGTCCTTGACCTTTATTGCATAAATAGTGCATCCCTTTCGACTTGCCTTCTTTAATTGCATGGTTGAAACTTGCCTAAGTTCCATAGGCCTTTTTACACCACAAATCTCTACATGTCTTCCTTGATCATCAAGACACCTTATTGATTTCGCTTCGCAATCCACAAGGGCCTTATGTTTAGAAATCCAATTTATCCCTAAAATCACATCATAAGATCCCAATGGCGCTGCATACAAATTAACTTGCATTTTGAGACTAGGGTGTTCAAGTTCACTACAAAACAAGCATTGCTCTACCTTCCTCTCTACCCGGTTCTCATACTGAACTTTCCATGAATTTTCCATATATAGCCCGGTCTAACTGATAACTTAGATACAATATGAGGATCCACAAAACTATCAGTGGCACCAGTATTAATCAAAATAGAAACAAGAGTTCCAAAAAGTTTACCTGAAAGCTGGATAGGAGTGGATTGATAATCTGCTTCGCGATTGTCAACCACTAAATGAATATGATGTTGATTCTTGTTGTTCTATTTGTTAACCCTATGAGGGTACACACTAGTGTAATGCTCACCACCACAAGTATAACAACCCCCACGAGGTGCCTTAGGCTTGTTAGAAAAAAATCCCTCCTGTTATTGTCATTCTTCTTATTGAAGTTAGTCCTCTTATTGTTATTCTGGTTTCCATCATTACAGTTCTGAGGACTACCACCCCTTTTCAATTTTTTGATCTTTCTGTTATTGTTTCCCTGGTTTCCCTGATTGCTTTGATTTCCCTGGTTATTGTTTCCTTGGCTATTTCCTTGGAATTTATTATTTCCATACTTGGCTTCCCTGATTTTCTTGTAGTTTGCAACCTGTTGCATTTTATGTTCCTATAAAAGTGCCAATTCAAAGGCTTCATCCATGGTAGCCAGTCTATGCATATCCACCTCATTTCCAATTTGAGGCCTAAGCCCCAGAATGAATTTCTGTATCCGAAACCTCTCATCATACTGGTACTGAGGTATGTACTTAAGCAATTGAGAGAATCTCTCCCAATACTGTATCACTTTCATTCCTCCCTGAATGAGCACTTGGAATTCTGTCATTTTCTTATCAAAATAAGATTGTGGAAGCCATCTCTTCTTGAAGATCTGCAAAAATTGTTCCCATGTTACCTTGCTAGGAAAAAATTGTTTATCAGCCCTTTCATTCTCCCACAATGTAGTAGCTTCACCCATGAGCTGGTAGGATCCCCATTCTGCTTTAGTTTCCTTAGATAGGTTCTGAAGGGAAAAGTACCTCTCCATTTAAATAATCCAAGCCTCTAGCCCATCACCAAAGGATTTACCATCAAACTTGGGTGGCACCACCTTCTTGAGGTCCTTACCCAATTCCTCAGCTACCTTAGTTAGCTTACTTTGATTCTTTTTAGCTTTAGGGTTTTCTCCATTTGGTTCATTCCTGATGTTTTCACTCTCACCAGGTTCAAACCTTGTTCACCCAGTTTGTCTTGCCTGCTCAAAGTTATCAATCCTGGCCTCTTGCCTACTTAGTATGGACAAAATCTGATCCAACTTATCATTGGGATCACCATGGGATCCTCCTTCCCATTACCTCTTATAATACCTACCCTCCATTAGGGTTACCCTAGCAACACATAACATCAAGCGTAATTAGGCATAGGTCCTAGAGTTGAACCTGGCTCTGATACCAAAATGTAACACTCAAAAATTTGATTTTCATTTAGCCATATAATTTACCAAACTTAATACATTCCAAGTATGGTAAAAAAAAAAGATGCATATGTCATGATCTTTCCATAATTACTAAAAAGATAAAATTCAGAATAAATCTCATTCCATGTATGCAAAAGAAAAAAATTAATTAACAAGCATCATTGAAATGATACATATATGATTTCCATTCGCATATCAATGAGTTTCCATAAATTTTATCAAGTTTTCAATTACATCACTAACTTTCAATCAGTACATCTATTTCAATGTTACATCAAATCTTTCTTTCCCAATACATCTATTTCAATGTTACAATACTGATTTACAAATAAAATTACATTTACAAGTGGTCTTTACAAGCCATTCCAAATATTGCATGAATACATTTATAACACTTAAATCTTTGAACCTCAACCATCGTGACACCACTGGTCTTCTTGCAAGCTAGGGCCAAGAGTGTGATTAAGGCACCTTTTCCACCCAACCACGAAGTACAACACTTCCCTGGGTTTCTTCCTAGCTTGAAGAAATCCCCAGCCCTGCACGAGGAGCCTAGCAACCTAAAACAACAATGTAGGAGGGAACTCTTGATGCAAGCCTGATGCCTATATGCATTCCTAACATGAGAATCACATATTTCTTGCAAACATGAGGTGGCAAAGACCTACATTCATTTAGTTCTAGTATTTTAATTCCATCTATTTCAATGGTGCATGTGCTTGTCCAAGCATAAATAAAACAACTGATAGTTTTAGAAAAAATAAAACTACCATCTTTGGGGTTCCACTTTCGGCATCCTGTCCCAGAAGTTCCCAAAATATAGTAATAATGCAATTCCATCTAAGTTCACTTTCAATTTTTAAATATTTCTAATTTCAAAGAAGTTTCATCTTTTTCCCAATGTTTGCACAATGATTGTCAAAATAGCTTTCATGCATGCAATCAGTAAAAATAAGATCCACACTTATCAGAAAATTCTCTAATTTCGAATGTGTTTTCAATAACCTACATTTGCAATAAAGTTTCAATTTTGAAGCCCAAACATATCTTATGTGTGTTCACTAAGTCCAAAAGGATATATGATGTTTCACACACCGTTCCGATATTCAACAATATAGATAGTTTGAGAAGGAACAAAAATGAACAAAATAGATAACCAAATTTGTATTCAAAAACAAGTTTGCTAATAAACATAGAGTTATTTTTGTGAATTTAATCAACTAATTTTCCAAGATTTGACTTTTATATTTTAAAGTTCACTGTACGGATCTATATATATATTTATAAAATAACCACATACACAAAATTACATGGTAAACTTATGGCTAAATGTATATATAATACGTTGTATTTCAGTTTAGTACCAATGAAAAAAAAAAATATTGCTTCCTATAGACAACAATGATATATATTCCAAGTATATATATATAAATCCATATGTATATTTATATATCTATGTGTATATAACTATATATGTATATTTATATATAAATATATTTTCATCCCTATATATTTTTTGTGTAAATCTACTAACAGAGAGTAATGTTCTC
>VDFB02215166.1:0-26370 GCA_007258455.2 Sequoia sempervirens | reverse complement strand
AGAAGCATAAGTGATCTCTACTTGGAAATGTAGAAAGTGGCAAAAGTGTAGTAGGCATGTTCTAGATAGGGCTAATCATTAACTTTTTTGCCAAACAACTGTCAAAAGCTGGAAAATGACTAAGTGACACAAGAGGAAGGAGGATACAAGAGATTGACTAGCATTCAATGAAATTGTTATCACTGATGCTTTCCCCTAAGCAATAAGAAAGCAACACCTAAATTGACAGAATGGTGTTAAGAAAGTTTCAAATAAGAAAGCAACACCTAAATTGACAACACAACATCAAGAAAGTTTTCATATATTGTGTCATTATATAGTACACCGAGACCACAATTTTATGGTTTTAAAGAATTGTAGCATGTACATTCTAAGGCAAGGTAGAATTTAAAGAACTTGTCCCATTATTAATGCTCTCTAATGAGAATAAAGCACCAAATTTTGTGTCTTGATTTTCTTCAGTACGTAAAAACATAACAAATATAACCCAAATATGCAGAGCCAAAAGGTAAATTAAGGCAAAGCATTTTTCCATCCCATTCCTACGTAGATAGTAACCACCAGCTGAAAAGATCATATCAAATTGGTGGAGAAGAAAGAAAATAGGGCTTCTTTCAAAGTCTTCATTCCCATAAACTCCTCTTCTCAGATCATATGATCTTGTCAATCCAAACTCCAAATCTTCATCCATAGAAACTGAATCTAGATAATTTGACTAAACAAATTATCTAGAAGTTTGTTGGTTCTATTTCCAATGTATTTAGATATATCAGATTATTTAAATTTGACTCTATGCATCTTAGTAGTGTGGAATAAACACAGCTATAAAAAAAATCCAAATGTTAGGGATTATAACAAATATAGATTGACTATGTGTGTCTGCATTGTTGGTCAAGTTGTTCTCATGCATAGTGCAAGCAAAACTTAAGTCTCACACAACAAACATGACCACATACACTCTAGAAGTCAGTTGATTTAATTTCCATTGGATTTGGTTCAATTACATTGAGGAAATTCAACTCTATACATCTTTAACACTGCAAAATGAAGTATAGAGTCACAATCATGCAAAATGGGTTAAATTAAGCGTCAGTGACTAAAGTAATGATATTATTTCTGCAACTGTTCTTTTGAGAGTATGCATGAATTTTAGTTAACAAACTTTCAACAATCATTGAAAATAGTTGTGCCATCAGTTTTTTAATATGCAACGGGGAAGAGCATTTGGATTTACACTAGAAAATACAATGTGCAAAAATTGCATACATAGGAAGAAACTAAAACCCCAAACAATGTGATAGAGGACATTACAAAATTACAGTTTGATATTAAAGACTCAAGGCTTTTACTATCCATAATATAACAAGACAATATTTTTAAAAAACTCTATGATGATTATTTCAAATCAACATTTCATATCACAACACCATATCCATCATCATAAAGAATCTCATGTTTGTATTGCAGACTATAGCTCCTTATATACAATACTTGAATGAAGTATATGATTCCTTTCATTGGGCCCATCATAGTAAAATAATAAATGCATCCTCAAAATTCATTGTATTGAAATACAAATTGTTCTTTGCATATCACTTAAATACAAACATTAAACACAAATTATCTTTGAAAATTACTTTCATCCAAACATTAAACAAAATGACAAATCATTTCTCAGCTGAAAATGATTCAGAAATTTTTAACATTGCTTGGCCAATAGAATTTAAGGCTGAAACCATGTTCATTTGCACAACAACCTTTTGCTCCTCCAACTTTATCGTCTTTTCATCATTTGATACCTTTTGCTTCTCCAAATTTATCAGCTTTTCATCATTTGATACTTCCTTTATGAATCGCCTTTCCATAAGATCATACTCTTTTTTATGGTGTTTCATACGGCCCTCTTCAGCAATCTGTAATGTGGAAACAACCAATTTGTTGTTTTCCAACATTGTATCTTTCATACCATTGGTTTTCAATACTGATTTTCACTTCTTACCTGTGTACCCTTTTTCTGTTTCATTTTCAGTGTTTAGTGACCCTTGACAAGCTATATCAAATTCATCAACAGGTACATTTTCAGTTGGAGAGGATTTTTTGTCACCAAATGTGTAGTTGTTGTCCGAAGTATCAATGCATATGTTACCAGGATCAATTACTCTATCAGTACCAAAACTGGCCTCCATTGCAACCATAAGCTCATTTAGAAAGTTTGGTGGAAGTTTTTTTTCAGCTCTCTCTCTACTTGTCATACTCCAGTAGCTATCATAGCCAGAGGGAATATGTGATTCATAATCCCTTATTCTTTTATAATCTAGCAAGATATGTTCCCATCGATCTCGACATTGATTTGTTGTTTTAAAGATACCATGCTGAGAACAATAGTCTTTCACAGTTTTCCACTTTTCAACAGCAGTTGTAGTTTTCTTCATTGCACCACCATTAGATAGTGTGTCTTTTTCAACTCGTTTTGCTTCAATAAGTACTATGGTGTTTGCAATGGTCCATCGTGTCCTTCCTTTCTGTGTAGGAAGAACCAAAGGTGGTTTGTCTCGATTTTCAGTTGTAGCAAAAATATTAGTATATTGTTCATTAGGAGTTGAGGTGACAAAATTTTCATTTTCCCTTTCTGTAGTTGGAGGACAACTAGAGTTGACTGTGTCATTGGTTGTTTGAGTGCTTGGAACAAAGTCAAAGAGCTCATCGTCAATGGAACAAATATCTTCATCTTCTATGTGGTTTTGTGAGAGCAATGTTGTGAACCTCCTAAAACCACGATTTGAAGGAAGTGGACGATGCAAATTCCTATCCATGGCAATGAACTGCAATAAAATATATATTCAAAAAAAATATGTTTGGTAAAAAGAGTATACAGCCAAGTTTTTTTTTATTCATTGTTAAACAACTGTAGAGAAAAAAGAATGCACTAGGTAATACTGAGTTGACTTATTTTGAAAAATTGAGAATCATAATTGGGAGGAAAACCAAAGAGCTCAACATAAATAAGAGGCAAGTGCATAAGAAATTTAAGATGTAAAATCGAACATGGAAATCGAACATTATTGTTGGGTCAGCTAACAACAACCAGCGTTCTATGGATGGTGGAAGGGACTCTAAAATAGCAATCAGAGCTTACCAACCATATCATCTAGCTACACGAGGGCCTACCAGGGGTCAAATCAATGGTTTGAGGATGTCTATCTAGTATGAACATAACACTTATAGGCCAGTAGACTTCAATACAGGCAATAAGACTAGGTATCAACCCATCCAGCTAGGTTTCTAATATCTGTTTGTGGTAATTTGTAAGTTTCCTTCTATGAAAGAAATTTATTTTGCATTCATTTGTTACAACATTCTGTAGCTTTTGGGACATACATAGAACAGATTGTGGAAGAAGATAAATAAAGTCCAAAAGATCAAACAAAGTCTTAAAGAGCTATTGGCCTACTTTGCACCAATAATCCCATGAACTGGTCATAGCAAGAATACAACTTGCCATAGGTAGAGCATATTTCAACAACTAGTAAGAATAAATTTGCTTTAGTGAAGCAAAATAGGGTGAAGTAAAAAAGAAATAAAACACCACACACAATTGGATTAGCCTAAAAGATGTGTCATAGATCATTTTGTGCACTACATCGTTATGCAAAAGGAGAGCGAGCATGAATTCATTTAGTTAAAGACAAGTTCCCAAATTTCCCGTTACTCCAAACAATCATCAACTTCTTCTATTTGACATTTGTCCCATTGACATCTATTGTTGACTTCAATGGCAAGACTACTATTGGCCTCAAGTTGATTAACATTTGTATTTAAGTAGAACGAGGGTGGAGGATGACTACAAAAATTGTCTTAATGAAAAAGTAAAGATCAATGAAAACATAATGTGAGTAAAGCTACTGAACTTATGCTGTATTTGGGAAAGTGGCAAAATGCTTTGCCAATTGGTAGAAAAAATGTAGTTGGTTTCCTTGGCAGTGCATTCAAGCAAGTGAATTTCAGATATTGGATGCATCTCTGAGCAAACAATATTTTCTAAGCTTTTTCTGAAAGTAATTATAGCCTAGTTATCATGAATCTCATGCAAGGCTAAATTAGCCCTAAATGTAATGCCCCATCATAATAACCTAAGGAATGTTGCATATGTGTATAAAAGTGTAATAATTTTTTTTTTAAATAATAATATTAAGTTAATCAGTTGCATACATTCATTAAGTTACGTGACGTTACACTACTTGAGTTTCCATAGATGACTTTAGTATTTCGCATTGCATATATTTAATTAATCATAAACTTAAAAATAAACATTGCATATCATTTGAAATACCATTCAAGATAATATAAAGTACAAACATGTTTTATTACATTGCATTTGATATGATATTACAATTCTCATTCATCTGATGAGGTAGATCAATAATAGTTCAATTACATTTACAATATTCACCTCATATACAATTGAGGGATGTTTTCAAATGCAAGATTTACAATTTACAATGAAGAAGTATACATATGCATCCAAGTACGAGCTCTCCATCCATGAAGCTCTCATTGCCATGATCATAAACTGGGGACCCAACGGAGTGAGGTGCACATTCCACCCAACCATGTGGTACCCGTAGGTCCACCCCCCGTGCTAGGAGATAGTAATATGGTTACCTAGACATAATCTACTAACCCTAGACACAAGTACATAACTAACTGATGGTTACATTGCTTCCAGATTTAAGACAATCGAATGTACAAGGTAGACTATTATTTTAGGTGGAGTGTCATCACAATATTGCAAAGGTTACCCTGGTGTTTCTTCTTGGGTTCCAGCCCCCAACTTGGGTTACCCTAATAACCTCTTACGAAACCCGGCCCCATTGCAAATCATTGCGGAATCAAATGTCTTTTGAAGGAACAAGACACCGATTTACCATTCCAGGCCTTCTCATCTTATACTCAAGACTAAACTAGCTCAAGAGTCATTAAGTGAGGCATAAACATCTTGTTAAAGATTTTAATTCTAACTACTATGTTGTTTAGTTATCACTGACTTACTAACTCTTTGTAAGTTACCCTAACACCACTTTGTGTGTCGGCCCTTACATAGAGTCACTCCCCTAAACATAACAAAGGAATCTAAGTTTTCTATCTAGGATAGACAAAGTGCACAAAATTCAACATATAATACCAGATACACCATAATGGACATCACAATCTGTTCACAAAAATCAAGTGCACTACCCTAGTTTGTTCAACCACATAAAACCATAGTAAAATTTAACTCCCTTGAAGAGACTACAACTGGAAGACTTGAAATCACATAAAAATAATCCCCATTTGCCCAATAAAAATTTAAAGCAACTTAAAGCAAATTCACATCTATCATTTGGATATACTAAATCCATTCAAAACAATAATATATGCATGAAATTAATCAACTAGATCATAATTTCGTTCTTCAATCATTATGAAAATTAGATCTAACATTTAACTCTAGTTCCACATACATGCATTTTTAAATCTCCCTTCTTAATGCATATCATTATAATAAAAAAAAAACTACCCTTAGTTTTCTTTATTAATTATCAATATTTATTACATTTAGATAAACATGCAATAAAATATTATAATTAAATATCTATTATTATTAAACATATATTCTCCATCATTAAATTTAACTTATATTCCCACAACAAAATACACATTATAACTTATATATTATAACATATATATATTTACATTACATATATATAATATATATACATTTAATTACATATATTATATATATATGTTATAACTTACAAATTAAAAGTAAGTTTTTTTTTTTAAAACTTTAAACAAAATAAAAAGAAAGAATCTTATATTAAGATTTGGGCAGGGTCGGCTGTCTACACAGCCGAACCCTCCATTGGAGGGCACGGTTGTGTAGGCAGCGCCGACGCTGCCCTCACAGCTGGCCCCCCTATGGGGTCAACCGTGGGGATAGCCTCGGCCCTTCACAGTAAAACAAAAGTTTAATAAATTTTATCACAATAAAAACTTGGAATTTCTTCCGCAATTTGAACGAAAATCCGCGTACGGAAAATTTCAAAAATAAAGAATTTCTTCAATAAGATTATATATATATATATTGATTTATGTATATGTATATATCTATCAAATATGCATATACATACATTAATATATATGTAATTTATTTAGAAATTAAAATCAATCAGACTGGCAACTAATTTCTACAAAATTTGCTACAAGAAATTGAGAAAATTAACATTGTACATGATTATTTTCTTCACAAATTCCAATTTATCCTCAATGGGTTTTCAATTCCATTAAAATAATAAAAAATTTCCTCAATCATTTAAAATACTCAAATAATCCAAAAATTCTTTTCCAGCAAGATCCTTCAGAGGCTTCTTTTCTCCAAATATCAAAGAACTATTTTTTTTTCAAAACTACAGATCATACATCTGTTTCCTTATAAATTTCTTCTATTGTTTTCTCTATCCTTGTTTTCTTGAAATTCTCACAAATTACAAGAAGTTTTTACAGAAAGATTTCCGGCAAATAATTTACTGAGAAGAAACAAGGATTTTACCAATAAAGAAAATTCTTTTCACAGACATTCTTTTCAAGAGCAAACAAATTAAAACAAATAAAAACAAGGGAAATACCTATAGCTTGAAAATTTGCCTGTAGAAAAGAGAGCCTCTGTTGCCTGTAATGCACAATCCACCAAAGCTTCTCCAGAAAAACCCCAAATCCACAGGAAAACTATAACCAACACAAAGAACTTCCCACCAAAGGGATCTTCCACAAGTATACAATATTACCAAATAGCATAAACAAAATTTTTTACAGAGCTCAAATATTTTTCCCGTGAAGAAATTGAATAGCCTCTGTGTATTCCCAATCCAAAATAACCTCCGGAAAATTCCTCAACAAAAATAATAAATGCAACTTGCACACATGTCGAGAAGTACAAAATATCTTTTAACCACTTCTCGACAATCTTGCCTTTCAAGATTTGCATGAATTTATTTTATTTAAAATTTAAAATTTTCAAATACAAAATTTATTTAATAATTAAAATACCATTTCCAAATAATATTTAATTTCAAATAAAATCTATTCATACATTTAAAAAAATTTAATTTAATTAATTAATTTATTTAATTAAATAAAATTAATCTCTAAGATCAAATTATTTAACCAAACAAACTAATTAATTTATTAAATAACATGCAAAACTAATTTCTTGAACATTTAAAAATTAATTTAAATAACAGTAAATTAAGAATAATAAACTATTATTAAAATTAACAAAATTTTCTTTTTCAAGCAAATAAACCAAACAGAAACATACAGAACCATCTAAGACTCCAAACTAAACTGACGATGTACTATGACTGGGTTATAGACTAGACTAGGATAAACCATGCTACTACCTCCCAATCAACAATTCCGTTGAGTCTTGACACGCTCAAACCTGAGTAACCAAGTGGAGTTAGTGTCATGTACCTACAATCTTGCAACCAAGCAAATATCATGCATATACATATAATTCATTTTATAGGCACACCATGCGGAGAAAATCATGGACATCACAGAGCACTCGCAAGTGAGTGATGCGATTTCGTTCTCCACACCAATACACGTCACATCAGACTGACGAATTAAATAACGGTTAGTCCATCATAAACATATACATATAACAATAATCATCTGAAGGAAAACATCTATGCTATATCAAAGCATGTTCGAAATCAGTAATCACCATACAATGTATCATCATGTCACAAAATAAATCCACTGTCGCTCAAAACCAGTGATCATAATATCCAAACCGAGTACCAAATTCTAACAGTATAAAAACATGCAACAAAAAACATAAGCATAAATGGAGGGGTACTACACTGAATGAAAGCATTTAATATTAATAGGCTAATTTTTGGATATCATCCATAGGATGATATGTATGGCAAAGATTTTATAAGGCAACTTGTCTCCTCCTACATGTCAATTGTTGCTACCATTCTCCAGCATTCCCTAAGAATTTTGTGTTTATTTATCAGATGCAGAAACTAGAGTCAAATGGATTGTCTAAATGAGTGAATCTGATTTCATATGCTTGCTTGGTGTGTGCTGATGATGTAGAAAACAACTCTCTATTTTCTAATTTCCTGCCTGTTTCTTTTGCACAGTGGATGATGAGTACATTACTGTTGGGTCAGCTAACATCAACCAGTGTTCTATGGATGGTGGAAGGGACTCTGAAATGGCAATGGGAGCTTACCAACCATATCATCTAGCTGCATGAGGGCCTGCCAGGGGTCAAACCCATGGTTTCAAGATGTCTCTTTGGTATGAACATACTGGACTTCTAGACAATTCCTTTAGTACTCCCAAAGGGTAGAATGCATCCAAAAAGTGAACAAAATAGGGGATCGATATTGGGATTTAAATGTCAGTGAAACCCTGGAAAGAGATCCACCAGGTCATTTGTTGACCTATCCAATCGGTATATAGATTTCAGATTATTATAAATATCGATTATTTTACAGATTTTCATATTTTATGAAGGCGTCAGATGGTTATATATCCATTAGTTTCAGATTACAAATTCAGACCATTATATATATGAAACATTTATTACAGACCCCCTCATTCTCTTTAGCAATGGATTGATAATGGAATGCAGATTTAATTTTCTCCAAAGGACATGAAGGCCACCATTTACAACACTTATGAATGATCACAAACATATGACTACAATGCATGCTATTATTCATATTGAATTTCATAGGCAGACTATATTTTGATTACTAATTTATTAATTATTCATTGATTGGAGGATGTTTTTAGTGACCTAACACCATTTTCAATTGTTTGGGTGATTTAAATGTATTAATTTTGTTTATTGTTGCATAGATAAGTTTTCAGGGAAGAGTGAGATAGCCCTCTTTTGGCTACCTGCCTAGGATTAAAACCAAAAAAAAAGTTTTAACCTTGTATGTATCACGGAAGATGGTGATGTGACAGAGCTCCCTGGTTTTGAAAACTTTCCAGACATAATGGCTCGTGTTTTGGGCACCAAATCAGATTACATGCCTCCGATTTTGACCACAAAAGGGGATATGAACTAGATATGAACTTCAATAGAATGAAAAGTATGGAGAAAAAATATAAGAATTTCAACAGAGAAAAGTATTGGAAAAAATTATATAAACTTGAACAGAATGAAAGGCATAGGTGAAAATTAGTTGGCAGAGTAAACAAAAATAAAACTTACTCAGTGCCCTTTTGTCTCAAAATTCGAAATTGCTCTAGAGTCCTTTGACTTCTCCGCCTCTGAACAAATAGAATATATTTTCCTGTACATAACCAATCTAAACAAATCAACAACGATATTTATAGTGATAGAAAAATGAAATGGATTATCTCAAATTAATGCACCTGTTTGTTTTGCAGCTCGTCGATGCTCTTTGCTAGTCTGTGCAGGATGTCAATGGTCTGCTTTGCAGTGTCGTTGATGCCTTTCAAACCAAAAAATGTTGAGAAACATGCAGCAAGGATCATTTTCCCTCTTTTTTTAATTTTTGGCGGGAATCTTCTATTGTAAATGTGCGACACGAGGCATACAAAACTGCTAAACAGTAGGGGAAATTTCTAGCCCCACCCCAATTTCACCTGCTGAAAGATTCATTCCTATACTGAAGGGGCTCCTATTTTTCTGGAAAAAATTCCAATTCATCCTGTAGCACAATTTTTTTTCCCATGGGACCTCCTGCTCCATGAAAATAGAAGCCCAAGCCCCCCATGGGACCATGCAGTTAGTCAACCCTGGTACATGATTCCTGCAGAGAAGGAAGAGCCATTTAGTTAGATCTCAGAGCAAACCACGTAAGTGAATGGACATGTACATGTATATGTTAGATGATGTGGTTTCAAAATAAAATAAATAAAATACAATAAAATGAAATGACCTAAGATATGGAGCTCTCACATTTTAGAGGCCTGCAAAAAATACAAATCAACTACATCCATATTGTTCATGGCCCTCTGGGAGCTGCGACCCCACGAGGGGTTTGCTCTGTATTTCCCAGCAACTTGTGATTCAAGACTATCCTAAGTGATGAATACCTTATCACATGTCTTGCATTTAACTGTTTTTTGGTTTGTATTTGGTGATCTTTTGCATTTCTTTTGAGATACATCCCCTTCCTTTACTTGCTTTTCATCTTTCTCAAGATTTCCATTTATTTCTCTCTTAAAGAGTCTGTTAAAGAGTTTGTTTTGAATATAATTCTAGATAAATGTTTGTATTTTCTATTACAGCTTGTCGCAGAGGAATTGAATTTTTAGCTAGATCTTTGAGAACAATACAGACTATGGTGATGAATGTTTCATTTGTCGTCA
This sequence comes from Sequoia sempervirens, assembly GCA_007258455.2. NCBI lineage: Eukaryota > Viridiplantae > Streptophyta > Pinopsida > Cupressales > Cupressaceae > Sequoia > Sequoia sempervirens. The sequence continues at coordinate 15,960 of VDFB02215166.1, read as the reverse complement.
TCCCACTTGGAACTTTTTCCAGCATTATCTGCTATTGTAATCAATTATTTTTGGGGTAAAAATTGTCCAATTAACATTTATAATATTTCATTCTAGGAACAAATTCAGAATGTTTATAATAGTGTTTTAATTTTCTGCTAGATATCAAGCAAGCAGGGTCTGATATTTGGATTTTTAATTTTGTTGTAAGTGTATTTTATGCCACAAGTAAGCGGATTTTTTAGATTATTTGTAACTCATTATAACTTGTTTGTTTCTTTTTTCTTAAACAAAAACTGCAAAGAAACTCATATTTTACACTTTCTGGAAATCTTACATGAGAAAAGATCTGTCTGAGAAAATATTCACAAAAGAATCAACCAAGAATAGTATGATCACTCCCTTGGCCATAACGTGTATCAAACCTGTGAATTTCCCAGATCAAAACACACAATTGAAAGAAGACTACAACATTGTGTTTCCCAAGATTATTTTTTCCAAAAGATAGAATACTTCAAAAGCCTAAGGACCTACTTATAACTCCTTTTCCATTCCTGACTTGTTCTCCATTAACTAGCAAAAGACTTAAAAACACAACTGACATATTTCCAATGATCCCACCACTAAGAGTGCACCATTTTTTGACATCATATTGGAGAGTAAGAATGGAGTTTCATAACTGTAATGTGCTCTCTCTTACTCTTGGGATAATTGTTGTCAATATTATTTGATCATGCCTATAAGCTTTCGTCAGTTGGGTCCAAGCAATGTTTTCTGGTTGGTGGACCCATCATTTGCTTGGAAATCCCTAAACCGTGGGTCCCTGTTGTTGAAAATATTCATTAAAACATGGACTGGAAACAGAGTTGATCATTATAAATATGGAAATAAAACAAAGCTTCAAGTGAGAAAAATGTTGCTTTAATCCCTTCTCTACCTTTAGCTGATTTTGAGCATGCACCATTAGTGGAGATGCTTTGATTTTATTATAAATTAACTTCATATTATTAAAGACATGAGATAGTGGAAAAAAGAATACATTTTGGTCTTGAAACTCTAAATTGTTTATTTTGATTCTACTTTTACCTTAGAAAAGAGGAATGAGAAAAAAGCAGGGGTGGGAATTTTTACACCTTACTTTGACAGGAAAGAGGAAAGCTAGGCTGAATGAGAAAAAAGTAGGGGTGGGAACTTTTACACCTTACTCTACCAGAAAAGCTAGGTTGAATGATTGGTTGAAGAAATCCAACATGACCATAGTAGTGAAAGTTCAATTTCAAGAGCATGGCAGCCTTATAGGCTCAAGAGGTTTGAAAAAGGCAGTGTTATTTTGAAAGAGGCTTTATCCTACTTGTGACAATGTTGGTGCTATTGTTGCTAGCATTTTATCCAGTTCTTCTACAAACCAAGTTGAAGTTATGTTTTGTTATATGGAAAAAATGGTCTTTTGCAGAATAACATATGGAAATTTGGCGGTTCTCATTATATAGTAGCAGTGATTGTTTTATCATAATGGTCAATGGAAGCTTAGGGTCTTTGGATTGGGAGTTGAGTATGTGCATTTAAAATCAACCAAAAGGAAATAGGTGTCTTAAGCTTATCTAGGTGTAGGGATGTATAGCAACTGGTTTAGAACTTCAAAACTTGGGTGCTATAGGTATAATGCTCTTTTGTTTTACTTTATAACACAGCGATGAAGGAATTTTATATCAGTTTTGATAATTTAGTTCATTCTAAGACTATTCAATATTAATAAATTTATAAATGTAGCCAGGAAAAGACTGTACTCTTACACTTGTGGGTGCTCCCTTATTTTAAAAGCTTTTATTTGAATAATCTATGGACGTTATTGCATTTGTATGTTCCATCTCTAACCTAACTCTAATGTTGACTCTGCTTTTCCAGTACATTAGATACTCATTTTTTTATGAGTCTATATATATATATAATATTCAATTCTTATAAAATTTTATTTACGTAGATATTCCCTTAAAGAAAATTTAAGAAAAACAAATTGAAAACTACACATGCAGCGAAGACTTGGGAGGGAGCTGACAGCTGGTAGATCCATAACCTCCTTCTTCTGAAGGTTCTAGATATGTTTGGTGTTATTTGAGGGGTATATCTTGATAAAATTTAGGGAAAGCACAATGAAGACTAACATCTTTCACTACACACTTCTTTGTCTTACTTGTCAGAGCAATATTTCAGTGCAATATATTTTATGGTGTTTTAGTTCTATTATGCATATTATTCATGTCTCAATTTTGCTGACCTCTTTAAACTCTTGGGCTTGCATGTTATAGTATATGGTACCTTGGGTTAGCCTATGGCCTCTTCATGGATGTATTAATCCATGTCTCTTGACCGATAGTCTGTTGTAGAAAAATTCTGAGATTTATAGTAGATTCTAAACCTCATATAGCCTCCCATTAAAGTAGAGGAGTTCATATGGAAAATTGTAGACCTCAAAAGTTGAAGGTAACCAATTTCTTTTACTCTTCGTAAAAAATTATTCAATGATATGTTATTCCAAGTGTGGTGAAATCTTTGTTTGCTTTACATTTTTTATCTTTTGTAGCAAGTATTGATTATTTTTTCTTTGTGCTTGACATATTTTTACTCACAAAAGTAGTACATATTACCTGTTTTGGCAAGGCATACAGGTTTGGTTGTATATGGGAAAGAATATTATTTTGGGGGAGGTATCCAAAACACCCCTGTAGGGGAAAATCCTTAAGAAAAGCCTTATAAAGTTGTGGAATTGGGTGTCACTCATATACCTATAGAAATGTGTGAAGAGTATTTGTAGGGAATAGGTCCACGATACAGAGGTGAAACTTAAAATTTATTGTACCATAACTGTAACAATTTTAGCAATGAGGTTTCACAGTTTTTGGTTGGCTGTGATATTCTAGATTTCATCCTTAGGCTACCAGATGAAGTGATGAAAAATCCAATGAGTGCATTAATAAGTTTTTGCTTTATATAGTTGAGGCAATCCAAACGATGAACACGTAATCCATTTCTTCACATTTTATGTCCTTAAGAATCAATGCCTTAAATTACATGAGCTCATACAAAATTACAAATTATAAGTTAATTAAATTAAAAACTCATAAGCTAGATATAGTATCAACCAGCTAAAGTTAGAAAAATAATTATTAGTAAGATAAAAATCTAAAATGAGGAAACTTTCCTTCGGTTCTCTTCACAATGGAGTTAGTACAAGTATAGAGATGCGGTCCATGTTCCCATAATTGTAGAACATCTGACATGATTTTTGAGACAATTTTTTCCAGAATGTAAAATGTAGATTATAGCCATCTAATCAAAAATCTAAATAAAATTGCAATTAATTGCAAACCAGACACAAAGGCAATCTAATCCCTATCTGATCGCCAATTTTACTAGAACATTAGCATGCCTTTCAAGATGCCTTTAATCACACAATTTATTTTTTATTTTTTTCTATAAATACTTTTTCTATTTTACCCTCATTTTTACACCGCAGATTTGAATTTTCTCATAGCACACATGAACGTCAAAGGTTCAAACTTGCATTTGAAATCATTAATAAGAGTTTTGCTAAACCAGATTGGCTACATTTATCCGGTTGTCAATGAGCAACTTAGAATTTATTGTGTTTGGGAAGTATTTCATGTACATGCAATTGTTTTGATCTCACTGATGTTATTACAATCAATCTCAACTTTTGAATTAATTATTCAAAAGATGACAAAAAGCATTAACTTCCAAATTGAGAGATGAAAGGATGCCAGCTATAATATGATGGAGACCAAATCTGTAAAGCCATGGATATCCACTTTTCCTAAATAATTTGGTATTGAAGAATTCTCAGATCTACCCCAAATAAAGGAGACCTCTTAGAACTCTCTCGACATAGAAAATAGTGAAGTGATAAGGGCAAGAACAGAGCCAAATCCTCAAACACTGAAGCATCTCCATAAAATACTCAAATCCTACTCTTGTTGTAGCTAGTATGGTTTACTTTTACTTAGATAAATAACCTCTTGGTCTAATTCCTAGAGGTCTCCACAACCTTTCTAAGAATCCTAAGAAACTTTGTTCCAAATTCATCTAACAGTGCAACCTTACAAGTAGAGCTTGGCTGTGAACCAAAGTTTGACAGTTCAAGAAACCATTGTTCAACTAAGGATGATTCAAAATAACTAACCCAAAGAAAAATCACGAGCTCATACAAAATTACAAATTATAAGTTAATTAAATTAAAAACTCATAAGCTAGATATAGTATTAACCAGATAAAGTTTGAAAAATAATTATTAGTAATATAAAAATGTAAAATGAGGAAACTTCCCTCTGGTTCTCTTCACAATGGAGTTAGTACAGGTATAGAGAAATGGTCCATGCTCCCATAATTATAGAACATCTGACATGATTTTTGAAACAATTTGTTCCAGAATGTAAAATGTAGATTACAATCATAGAAGCAAAAATCTAAATAAAATTGCAAAATAGACACAAAGGCAATCTAATCCCTATTTGATTTCCAATTTTACGAAAACATTAACATGCATTTCAAGATGCCTTTAATCACACAATTTATTTTTCATTTTTGTCTATAAGTACTTTTTTCTATTTTTCCCTCATTTTTACACTGAAGATTTGAAATTTCTCAGAGAACAAATGCACGTCAAAGTTTCATTCATGCTTTCTCTAATATAGTGCCCTTAATAATTAATTGTAGCTAGTTTTAAATGAAAATTCACAAATCTATATAATCACCTGAGCTCTAGACACGATTTTTCTAGCCTTTTAAACAAAAATATTGGTCATGAGTTTAAGTTTGTTTCAAGGGTGACTGACCGAAAGAAGGTGCAATGGTTACATCAATTTTATTACATATGATAAAGTAATCTAACACTCATTCATTTCATTTATTCTAGTTTTTTTTCATAGAAAATATTAATTTATTGTGAAATAATCTAAATTTCCATATATTGATTTAACTCTTGATGACATATTGGCATGATTCTAAGTAATCTTTTTCCTATTGATTTCAATTATAAGCTAAATAGAATTTCTTTCACTAATATCTCTATATTTATTTTCATAATTATCACTTTACTTATATACTATTCACATTTAAAGAAAATAACTATATAGTTCTTACCAGAAGCATTCACAATCATTCACAAGGACTGGAGATATTATGTCTGTTATACTCTAGCGCATTAGTGCTCTTTGCAAGGTTCCCTCAAACAAATCTTGCAACACCTCAAACATGTCATTAGTGTTTTGCCACTACTGAGCCATCAAACTATCATACCATAATATAGGATCAAGCAACTTCAACATCTATCAAAAAGCAATCCTAGTTATCATAGCTATAGGACTCCCTACAATATTTTAAATGTATGCACCACCATTATTTGAAGATATCACAATATTTTAAATGTATGGCCATTACAAGGGAAACAATAAATTTTCCTGCTGCTATGTGCAGGAAGGAGGAGTGTTTTTGCCAACACTCTCTATCCTCTCATCTACAAAAGGGAAATCTTGGGGATTTTCCTCATGATAATCCTTGAAAAGGTTGTATAAATTGTTGAACAATTTACCTTTGAATTGAATAGAAATGTATCTCTATATTCAATGTGCAGTAGTTCCTTCTGTGCTTCTTGGTTGGTTTCCTTGGACCTTCTCTTATGTTTCTGGGTGCAATTGAACTTTGGTAAATCTTTTAACTCGACCTTGATTTTGTTGTTTTCTTCTCAATTCAAAAAATTTCTCTGTAAGTTTTACCTTTAATATGAGGCATTGGATTTATAGACTTTGCCTAGACTACATTGATGATTGCAAATTCATAAAATCCAGATTTCATCTTGAAGTCTCCCCTGCCTGCCAAATTAATGGCCTAATCAGACCATGTACAGAAGGGAAATTAATCTGAATCAATCAACATCAAATTCAGCTACTTTTGTCAAATGCTAATTTGAATTTAAAAAAATGCAATGGGTTTTAAAGTGTAAATGCTTTGGTTGGCTTTTATTTTCATACCTCAGTGGACATGAAAAATTAAATAATCAGACTTGAACTTTGATTGGTGAGGAAGATATGATCAGCAGCTTCTTCATTTTGATGCTTTTAAAAATTTTAAATTAACAATGGAATCTGAAGTCTTTTTTGAGCTAGCAATAGACAAGATCTGTAGCAAGAATGTTTTATATTTGATGCTGCTTTTCATAGGCTCTCTCCAGCATTGAAGATTTTAGCCAGAGTCATCTTTTGCTAATTGGCTTTAGCATTTGGGTTTATTCTCTTACATTCTTTCTTGCTGAAGCTGCTCAATTTTTTTGAAATTTTATGTTTCTTGGATGACATGTCTGCTCCTTTCATCTGTTGTTGATCTTTAAGCTCTATATTTGCTTTTATACCAAAATTGTCACTTCTTTTGCTCTGTATTTCCTAGCAACATGTGATTTAAAACTATCACATGTATGTTGTAAAACAATGGAAAAGAAAAGAATCTGAAGTTACCTATCTACTGTTAAAGTATTTTATCACAACATGCATAGAAGCATTTTATTTCATTCTGATGGATTCCAATTTATGTACATGTTAATCTGTAAGTTACATATTGTTAGGATAAAGATACAAACAAGAAAGAATAGTGAGTTTTTTTTTTTAACTTGTTAGTTGTTGCTACACACTGTTGTATGAGAGATAAAAAGGAATAATAAGTTGGATTTTGCTAATTCATTAGATTGTTGTGTAAACTGGGCACATCATAATTCTTCCTTGCATCCCTGTGATTGTTTAAATGATTTTACTATTGCTCTTAGATAACATAATGTATAATAGGAAAAAGAAAAAGAAAACTCTAACAATCTCTTTATTTCTTTAGTTGACTACTTACAAAGCAACCCCCATCTCACTGGGTATCCTAATTCGTGTATACAATCAGCCCCTTCTTATAATCCTGGGGTTTCAAATAGGAATGGTATGTATGACTATAACCTTGCTTGTAGCATCCAACCCCCGTTGTATTTAGCATGTACTTTGGCTTGCATATATTAGGAAGCTTGTATTTTAGTCAACCCTGGTACGTGATTCCCGCAGAGAAGGAAGAGCCATTTAGTTAGATCTCAAAGCAAACCACGTAAGTGAATGGACATGTACATGTATATGTTAGATGATGTGGTTTCAAAATAAAATAAATAAAATACAATAAAATGAAATGACCTAAGATATGGAGCTCTCTCACATTTTAGAGGCCTACAAAAAATACAAATCAACTACATGCATATTGTTCATGGCCCTGTGGGAGCTGCGACCCCATGAGGGGTTTGCTCTTTATTTCTCAGCAACATGTGATTCAAGACTAGGGGAGAAGACCCAGTAGCCGCCAGGGCTAACTTCGCGCAATTGTAGAATTCAAACCGTATGTTGAATCGGAAAAAAAAATTATGGGTTTTTTTCGCACACGAGTTAAGTGCTTATAACTAAGGTTTCAGCTTCTGGGCAATTCGGTTGAGTGCGGGAGCATTGGATATGCATGCAGAGGTAAAAAAGTCACCTTTTAGAGGGCTGTCCCAGTAGCCGCTCGCTATAATTTCAATCAATTATTGTTGTTTTAGCACTTAAAATCCACTTAAATCAGTCACTTTAGCACTTAATGAGCAGCTATTGGTGTTTTTGTAATTAATTATTCAATAACATAAAGTTTTTTAATGGATCAAAGTCAATTTTTTTTTGGGGGGTTAAGTGAACATGGAGGTGGTGGTTATTCAATGGCGGGCGGCTACTAGGTCTTCTCCCCTATCCTGAGTGATGAATACCTTATCACATGTGTTGCATTTAACTGTTTGTTGGTTTGTATTTGGTGATCTTTTGCGTTTCTTTTGAGATACATCCCCTTCCTTTACTTGCTTTTCATCTTTCTCAAGATTTCCATTTATTTCTCTCTTAAAGAGTCTGTTAAAGAGTTTGTTTTGAATATAATTCTAGATAAATGTTTGTATTTTCTATTACAACATGTCGCAGAGGAATTGAATTTTTAGCTAGATCTTTGAGAACAATACAAACTATGGTGATGAATGTTTCATTTGTCGGCATCCCACTTGGAACTTTTTCTAGCATTATCTGCTATTGTAATCAATTACTTTTGGGGTAAAAACTGTCCAATTAACATTTATAATATTTCATTTCAGGAACAAATTCAGAATGTTTATAATAGTGTTTTAATTTTCTGCTAGATATCAAGCAAGCAGGGTCTGATATTTGGATTTTTAATTTTGTTGTAAGTGTATTTTATGCCGCAAGTAAGTGGATTTTTTAGATTATTTGTAACTCATTATAACTTGTTTGTTTCTTTTTTCTTAAACAAAAACTGCAAAGAAACTCAAATTTTACACTTTCTGGAAATCTTACATGAGGAAAGATCTATCTGAGAAAATATTCACAAAAGAATCAACCAAGAATAGTATGATCACTCCCTTGGCCATAACGTGTATCAAACCTGTGAATTTCCCAGATCAAAACACACAATTGAAAGAAGACTACAACATTGTGTTTCCCAAGATTATTTTTTCCAAAAGATAGAATACTTCAAAAGCCTAAGGACCTACTTATAACTCCTTTTCCATTCCTGACTTGTTCTCCATTAACTAGCAAAAGACTTAAAAAAACAACTGACATATTTCCAATGATCCCACCACTAAGAGTGCACCATTTTTTGACATCATATTGGAGAGTAAGAATGGAGTTTCATAACTGTAATGTGCTCTCTCTTACTCTTGGGATAATTGTTGTCAATATTATTTGATCATGCCTATAAGCTTTCATCAGTTGGGTCCTGGCAATGTTTTCTGGTTGGTGGACCCATCATTTGCTTGGAAATCCCTAAACCATGGGTCCCTGTTGTTAAAAATATTCATTAAAACATGGACTGGAAACATAGTTGATCATTATAAATATGGAAATAAAACAAAGCTTCAAGTCAGAAAAATGTTGCTTTTATCCCTTCTTTACCTTTAGTTGATTTTGAGCATGCACCATTAGTGGAGATGCTTTGATTTTATTATAAATTAACTTCATAGTATTAAAGACATGAGATAGTGGAAAAAAGAATACATTTTGGTCTTGAAACTCTAAATTGTTTATTTTGATTCTACTTTTACCTTAGAAAAGAGGAATGAGAAAAAAGCAGGGGTGGGAATTTTTACACCTTACTCTAACAGGAAAGAGGAAAGCTAGGCTAAATGAGAAAAGAGGAATGAGAAAAAAGTAGGGTGGGAACTTTTACACCTTACTCTGCCAGAAAAGCTAGGTTGAATGATTGGTTGAAGAAATACAACATGACCACAGTAGTGAAAATTCAATTTCAAGAGCATGGCAGCCTTATAGGCTCAAGAGGTTTGAAAAAGGCAGTGTTATTTTGAAAGAGGCTTTATCCTACTTGTGACAATGTTGGTGCTATTGCTACTAGCATTTTATCCAGTTCTTCTACAAACCAAGTTGAAGTTATGTTTTGTTATATGGAAAAAAAATGGTCTTTTGCAGAATAATAGATGGAAGTTTGGTGGTTCTCATTATATAGTAGCAGTGATTGTTTTTATCATAATGTTCAATGGAAGCTTAGGGTCTCTGGATTGGGAGTTGAGTATGTGCATTTAAAATAAACCAAAAGGAAATAGGTGTCTTAAGCTTATCTAGGTGTAGGGATGTATAGCAACTAGTTTAGAACTTCAAAACTTGGGTGCTATAGGTATAATGCTCTTTTGTTTTACTTTATAACACAACGATGAAGGAATTTTATATCAGTTTTGATAATTTAGTTCATTCTGAGACTATTCAATGTTAATAAATTTATAAATGTAGCCAGGAAAAGACTGTACTCTTACACTTGTGGGTGCTCCCTGAGCTAGATGAAGTGAATTCTATGCTCTAATAATTAGAGTAAGGAATAAATTTACAGCTTTAATAAGATATTGTGCAGCCATTTAATGTTCTGCATTGGTAGTATTACCATATTCTCTCATTTCCCTACATCCCCTTGTCCTCTTTACATTGGATTAGTGAGGTGTGACAAACCTAGGTAGCCACACTGCCTTACACCCAACACACTTTTTTGCTGACTTGAATGTCAACTGTTATCAAAGACATTCAGGAATAAACTAATCCCCAAATTTTTGAGTTTGTTAAAGAGTTTGTCTTAAATATACTTCTAGATAAATGTTTGTATTTTCTATTACAGCCCGTCTTAAAGGAATTGAATTTTTAGCTAGATCTTTGAGAACAATATAGACTATGGTGATGAATGTTTCATTTGTCATCATCCCACTTGGAACTTTTTCCAACTTGGTTTATAGTTGGTCTTTATATATGGTGGTTGTACATTAATCCCCGTTTGTAACTTTTTGCAACATGGTTTATGTTATTCTTTGTATATGGTTGGCTGTAAACTTATCCCCAAATTTTTGAGTCTGTTAAAGAGTTTGTCTTGAATATAATTTTTTTGTGTTGTATTATTTATAGGTGAATGCGTAATTGTCTTGCAAAGGCAGAACTGGAGTTTTCAATTTTGTTGTAATTTCTCCAATTTCTCCATGTGAGTAATTTTACTTTCTTTAAATTTAATAGAGGGTTTAGAGGCATGCAAATGCACTATCTTTTAGTGTGTTCACAAAGCTACTGCCCATGGAATTTTTTTACCAAATATTATGGTATTTCATGTTTTATTCTTCCAAAAGACATTTATATATGGTTTGAGTTGTCTGCATGCAAACATTCATATTGACTGAGTTTGTCTGATTGTATAGATTCAATTCATGGATTAGGTATTCAGACCTATATCGAATCTGATTAGTGTCAATATTGGAGATGTATTATAAGTGATTGATTTCTTCACATTCTTTGTTTAGTGAAAAAATTCACTATGATTTTGGGATGGATTTGTTTTTTATATAGGTCAATGGTGCTAATATTCATCATTTGGACCATTCTTAGATGTGATTTTGAATGAAGATTTTGTCTTGAAATTAAGCCAGTTGATATAAGCTTTCCTCCCATGCTCTGCACTTACATGCTAGATAAGTCTGTAGCATAGAACACCTAGATCTTAGATGGCAATAACATTAAAAATGTTCAGTGCTAAAATATTGCTTTTGTTTGAAGACACAAAAAAAAAATTACAAAAATTATTTTTTCAAGACTTACATAGAGAAAATAAGGGAAGTAAATTATCTAATATTCAACTAAGTCAAAATTGGATAGCCATAAATATTAAATTTATACCTTTTGATACTTTCTACAATAAAGCGTAACCCATTGTGGCAAATCATGCATAATAAGAATATCATTATAGTATCTGTGAGAGTTACGTAGCTCATGGTCCTATAAACGTGTCAGTTCTTAAAATGTGCATTGTATTGAAAAAGTAATGTTGCTGTTAACTTTTCAAGTGCTCAAGCAATGAATCAAACTCCGTAACAAACATTTCTTAACTTGTCAGCATTACAAACAATTCAACTTATGAACTATGAAGTGTATTTCATCCACCACTCAAGCATGTACAGTCCAAAAGTCACATTATATAGGTAAATCTTCCTTTGAATCCGTGTTCCAATATTGCCAAATGAGTATTAGCAACTACTTGGGATGTGAAACATTCCTAGCTGTTGCTACTACTGTAATTATAGACATTCTACATGCTTCGAAAAAGAGAATGGAAAATCTTGAGTCACACACTGAAAATAGTAACATGTAGGCTGTACCTTTTTCCATTTTTTGTGCCATCAGTGTAGTTTAAGAATTCCTTTTAATTATATTGGACTAGATGTAATCTCTATATGTTTTTCAAGTCACGCATCTAAATTCATGAACCTTTTTGAGCCATATATAACTCTACTTATTTTGTATTAGTGAGAAGGATCTGTGGGAAATAGAACTTAAAAGTTAAGACTCCTATGAGGAAAATCATACATGTATGAGACTTTTTTACATAGTAGTCCTTATTGGAGGATGAATATCCTTCTCTAACCAGAGAATCTGTAGAAATAATGTTGCACAGCAGTGGGTGAATTTTTTTTTTTCAGATTTTATATTAGAAATTCATTTTATATACTTATAACCTACATACATTTATAGATAGTGATAAAGTGTCTTACTACCACGAACTGACCAGCAAAATCCCACGAATGCCTCCTTGACTACTTGCAGTCATAAAACACTCAAGTTGGGGCTGGAATATGCACAACCCCCTTCAATATCAATGATCATCAGCCTGGAATAGAGAATAGGGCGCCCAACAGAATTTCAAGTTCTAAAACCCAACGCCATTCTGACAAATACTTGTGGAAAAAAATAGAAGTAGGAAAACAATAGCTATCTCACTTGCAGATTACAATTTCATGGCCATTTCTTTGTAATCCTGAGCTTTCTCAAACAAATTTTTATGGTGTGCTCTTCAATGGGGAAGGTTTAAATAGTACAAGTGTTTTGTCATTTCCTTGTTTTACTATGACTGTGAGGGTAGTTTGAACATCCCCAAACAATGAATCTGCTTCTTTTACTACCACAGTAAATGTTTCCTCAGGAAAAGTGACATTCCCAGAAGCTGCAGATTCTTTCACTACCACAGTAAATGTTTCCTCAAGCAAAGTGACATTCCTAGAAGCTGCAGATTTTATGTCCTCCAAACTAGTATTTGAGCCAGCCTTAAAATTTCTAATTATATTTTTGCAAAATTTCAAGATGAGATAAATATGATGCTTTGAGATCTATAACTTTTGTCCTCTTGCTCGAGGTTCTCCATCAATTTAAAGATTTACCAATCTTAACTACCACAACCAATTGACCAAAACCAAATTTACAACTCCTTGACTCTTGAACTTCCACTTTTTTACCTTTTTGCATTTTCCCCTATTAGACCTATTTGACAACTTTAACATTACCTTGCAATTTTGCTATTTTAGACCTCCTAGACACCTAAGACATTGAAAATGGTCGAATAGACCTTATTACATTGATCATACAACTCAAAGACCTGAAAGCCCAACTAGCCCAACTAGTTCTTATGGACTATGGGCAAAATTTATGTTCAGTATATTATGCAAGTAAAAATAGAGAATTCTTATTTCAAAATTTCACAATGATAAAGAAATTCCCAAAATTTATATAAGAAAATCACAATACCAGAGTAATGGTAAATCTACAGAGTAGGCTACCTGATGGCTACTTATTTTATAGTTTTTTTATTGAACAAGGTGAAGGTTATCATCTATTCCCTAGAATCTTTTCTTAAACGTATCTCCCACTTCTACATTTTGGCTTCTAAGGTCTGTTCTATATGAGTTATGTATAACGTTGTACTTTGTAGTTAAGGTTGTTTTACTTGGAGATGAAAATTTTAGGAAAACCCTATTTGCCTTTCTTTTTTCCTTGACATCAATTCAGAGGCCACCCAAATACCCTATCTTCGTTTCTTTTTTCCTTGACAATAATTCAAAGGCCACCCAAATATCTTTGAGGTAGTTGTGTTTCCATCCAAAAAGTCAAAGAAAAAGCATGCACTCAGTAATATTTTAAGAGAGATTCTTTCTTATCATTCCCCGTGTTAAGTGCCAAATTACACCACCTCTATATGTGCACACAGTTACATTTCAGCCCTTTAAATATGGTTTACATTGGTCTATAAAATTAGTTTTCTAAAACAGACTTAATCTTAAATCAAATTTCTATTTGGTATCATAAATTTGAGTTCTATTGGTTATCCTTTGCTTCTATTTTTACTATATTAATAATTAAGTTGACATGTTTGGAATTGAGATTTATCCAAAATCCAAATATTAATGAAATGAATAAAACAATTGATAAAATATTTCTTGACTAATCCTCACAAGAATATGGCTCTTGGCTATATATTCACAAGAATATGCCTCTCATTGCATATACTATCTTACATGCTTTAGAATACTTGTCCCAATTGGCTAGAATGTTGGAAAAGGTAGTAAGGGAACATTGGGTGCATTGATTTAAGAGCAACAAGGTTGTGTATTCTGTTTTAAAAATAGAATTCTTCTATGTCAATGATAGCTGGTATGGAAATGCAGCATTGCTTGGAGTTGTCATCTCAGAGATGACCATTGCATCCTTTAGAATTTTTGTGTGTTGAGTGTATGAAAGGCTTAGATCACAACTATTGTTTTCTAAAATTATGGTCTGATTAATTATGCTAAGCTACATTAGTAATGGCTTTTGCATTTGGGTAGCTGATTTATTTTTCTTTTGTACATTTTGCAGTTTATGTGGGGCCTTGGTGTTCGTGCAGAAGAAGCAGAGTTCTACGATGTTTATGGTTTTGATGATGAGCTATTAGATATGGTTCCCAAGCCTGTACTCTTCATTTTTCCACTCAATCAAGCAGTAAGTGGATTTCCATTTCCATCAATGAGTACTTGAAAGTTGAAAAGTTGTAGACTTGTATGTTATGTTTGTAGCTAATGGCTGGTATTTTGCACATCTATTTCTTTGCAAAGATTTATTGTTGAAGCCTAGAGTATATGCATATTAAGTGAAGAATTCAGTTCTTTCTATTTTTAAATCATTGTCTAGTAACCTTAGTATGATCTTTTTGGGACTTGATATCTAGTTCATGTGGTTAAAAGTGACAGTATTCTCATTTTCTTTCTAGCTTCTAGAAACTTATGTTGGATTAAGGACTATTTAATTGTTAGTGCTTGTGATAAATAAATGCTGATATGCTCATTTGAATTGTTAGTTTATCTCACCAAGTTCATCATTGTGAAATATACCATGTAAGACTATTGTTTATTTGCATCAGTATAATGAAACAGTATTATAAATGCTTAATATTTTGTCAAAATAAATGACAAATCTAATTCTAAACATATGGTTGGAAGGAATTGGAATCATGTTTTGTATAGGCATGAAGAATAAAAGGTAGTTTTCAAGCCATGATACTATCTTGTGGAGGAGAACTACACTTTCTAATAAAGTTCACTGATTAATTGCCATGTACCTAGGTCTTGTTTGGAAGCTTGGAGCTTGAGAAAGGCTTGAGAAAGGAACTTAAAAAACATATATGATACCATGGAAATTGAATGCACTAGTTCAAATATAGACAGTTTGCACAATAATTATTGGGACTTTAAAGAAAAATTACCCATTGCAAGGATGAAAGCACACAAATGTGGCTGAAATGAGAAAAAAAGTGTGCCTACTAAAATAAACCATTCTCTCATAATTGGAACTATAACTGGTCTTTTTTTGCCTTAGCAGAAACCTGCCCAGCCTGTTAGTCTTTCCCTCTATCCCTTGAGTTATATGCCATATGTTTACATATCCAAGGGGTTCAAATCTATTGTATTACATTCCCTTTACTTCCATCTTCCATCTCCTAGGTTGACTCTTTGGGTGTGTGTTTTTCTGATTTTACCTTAACTTGAAACTTCTTTGCCATGGTCTTGACATGGTCATCCAAACTCTCAAAAGACCCACAATATCTCGGTGCCAATGTTTAAAAATTTTGATGATCAATGAGATTCACCTGGGTTTTACTCTAAGAATATATGATTCCCAACACAAAAATTTCTTTGTACCCTATGTGCATCCACAACTCTTCTATTTGTTTTGGACCATTTTCAAATTCGTTATATGGCATCTTGGTTTTCCATTTCTCTCTTTTTATTATTTTCAAACAAGGCTTCATTATGTACATATGGTGTTGGATCCCAATTACTTAGTTTCTTGAATCTTGAAGCTTTTTCTGAATTTGGGTTTTTGAAGTTTTCATGTACACATGACACTGAACTCCCATCGGTGTCTCAAGTTCCCATATAGTGAATTCCTATGTTTCTCAAATTCCCAAATCCTGAACTGTACTTCATAATTATTGTGTGTATGAAAAATAAGATGCGTAAATGAATTAAAAATAACTGTTCAAACACACCAATAGGACATTATATCAAAGCAA
>VDFB02215165.1:0-14562 GCA_007258455.2 Sequoia sempervirens | reverse complement strand
CCCCCTTGCAGTGGCATCCACGTCATGAGTACACGACTAGGCATACATTAAGATCACAAGCAAAGGTAAAAACAACTGATACTCCACTTAAGTTTTTTTTAGCTTCAAAAAAGAAACAAAAAAAAAGTGATTGTAATCATATTATGAATCAATATGAATATGTTAATGAATGAATGTTATATGATAATGAATGAATGTTATATGTTATTAATGGATGAATGAATGATTAATGTTATATGATCGGGTATGGGGAATTGAGAGTGGTGTGAGGGGGGGAGGGGACAAATGAGCTTCCACCGTCATGTGGGTGGCCCTGTTAAGTAGAGAATATTAAACTATTCTTGAAACAAAGAGAAGCTCAATAAGGTAATAAACTTTTGAATATAAGAAATGCATCGTTTGAAGCATCAAACCAATATGCAAAGATGAAAGAAAGTGTTAACTTTTCACTATGGTGGTAGAAAAATGATTCTTTATACCCTGATGCCTTCATTTTTAAAGCCAATTTCTCCTGCTTTGCATAGCTCCGCCATGTTTATGGGTGTGATGATTCCTACATAAAAAACATGTACCGGTTTACGACCTTCAATCCAACTACATCCAAGTATCTTTTTAATTCCTCTATCTTTCATCAATATGTTTACTATTTGAACCTCGTACAAATGTTTTAGATGAACCCATTATTTTGAAATGTGCCTCCAGTTGAGTAAAGTGAATCCATACTCTGTATCATAATTTGAAGTTGTTTCCATTCCAATGTTCTGAGTTTAGTTTGTTTGTATGGATTTCTAAGAATACCACATTGTGGTGTGTGTATTTGGTTTCAAAGCTCTCTTTATTTTGCTTTTAGTGGTGACATAACTCTAGAATTTGACTTTTGTGCATAACAGTTTAGTGGAAAAATTGATAGCTTTGAAGGGTTTAGAGGCTTGATTGTGATAGATACACAAATATTTGGATCTTGTTGTTGATGGGAGGCTTCCACTTAACCATGAAATTTTGTACCATTTGTAGGTATGCAAAAATTTCTCTACTTACATTCATTCAAGAGGCTAGATCGCTTATCTTTTTGCATATGGTTGGATTAATGTGGCATACAATGTCAATGTGGGCTATAGTTTTTTTAATATGTTCAAGTTATGCATAGTTTACAATGAATAAGGGGTGAAAAGGGGCGTGTAAGTTAAAACAACCATCATTAACAATCATTCTTTATACTATGTTATATTTATTCATTATTCCTAAAATTCTTAAACATATAGACTAGGAAGAGAACTCTATTCAATACATGAGTATGTACTACATATATTAGTGTATCCAAGCCCTATGATCTTGGATATATCTAGGAAGGCCAAATAAAGGAGCTGCATGTATATAAGTAGTTGATTGGATGTCTCGGAAGTTTTGGAAGAATAATAATACAGGACTTGTACATGTAACAATAAATAACAATGCACTAGTTTTGATTAGAGTTGCATGGACATGGATATAGACACATATGTGAATATTTTTCAATGCCCCCCCTTCTATTGTTATGATGTTGATCTTATTATAGGTCCTCTCTATATTGATAGCATTGTATTGAACACTACATTTGAAACAAAAGCAACATTTTGTCTACTATTGTACAATTGTTTTTTTTGTAATTCCAATTATTTTCCTATACTACAACTTTTGGAATATTTTTTAAAAGTGAATTTACAATTTAGTGTGCATATTCATCCATGTTTTAGAACTTGCAACCTCAAGATGGATAAATACTATCTCACAAACCTGCACTAGCATTCCTCTTCATTCTTGCAAGGTACTTTGTTGTCCTTTAATACTTTGATAGTTATTTTATGACATTTGGCTCAATTCTAAAGTGCTATAGCAATCTATTCTATGATCAACACTTAATATAAGTTTATATCAGAAAATACTTGTCATGTATGGTGTTTTGTAATGCATGTGAAGCTAACTTGTAATCCTTTGAATGGTCATACCACCAAATAGTTATCATTTTTGTGTTGTCTTCGTATAATATAAGTTTATATCAGCAAATAGAAAGAGATAGAGAGAGGACTAAGAGGGATAGAAAGATGTCTTTGTATTGTTGCAATATCTTGTTGAACCTTTCTTGCTGCAATGGGGTTGGCATATTTGTGAGCACTATTATTGTGTGTACTTGTTTGTGTAGGTGCATTTGTGGACTGTCAGAATCATAAATTTCTATGTGTGGGCAATGATCTTGCAACATTGTTTAGTAGAGACCAAAGCTAGTTTGGTTGCATGTATCATCTATAAGTCACTTCTCCAATGGCATTCTTTTGAAGTTGAAAGAGCAAGTGTTTTTTATCGCATCATTGAAATGATTGGTTCAACAATTTAGTTATCATTGATTCTGCATTTCCCTAGTTCTGAGTAGTTTATGTGAATTGGCCCTATAGAATATAATGATTTACTCAAAAAAAATTAATGATTTACTCATATAAATTTCTCAATAATAACTACATTTTGAGTCAGAAAGGATGTAATTGGACCTAGAGAATATAATTACCCATGGTCACCTCATTCTACTCCTGAAAATCCTTTTGATCAAAGATATTGTGGAAAACAAATCACATCGACATGAGTTGGTATGGGTCCTCCCGATCTATTATGGGTTACAATCACTTTTTTGCACATTGATGAGATATCAAAACTATTGTAGAAATTAGGATAACTAAAGAAGACATATCGGGGAGATTGGCTTATGGTCTCATCGATGAAGATAATCTATTGGCAAGACAAGTCATCTCAGCATGAAAAATATATGCTAGCCCAAATGTTTAAGTCTCATTGATGAAGTTTCATCGGCAAGACCATCATTTATTTCACCGACAAGAGCACTGGGAATCTATCGGTGAGACATAGCACATCAGGTAAACATTCAGAACTTACCTTGATGGTATAAGTCTTGCTGATATACTTCCTCATGCTCTATCGATGAGACCAAAATTCAGTCCTCCCAATAAATCTTTTTTTAAAAAGAAAACTACAATGTTTCGATGCAATTTCAACCCCATAGTCTAATGAAAAAAAAAGGTGCAACAAAATTGCTATAGCTCCAATGCAATTTTGATCTCATTCTAATGGCGAGATTGTCGAACAAATGACAAATGTTTGTCAAAATATTAGGGAGAATGGCTTATGGTCTCATCGATGAAGATAATCTATTGGCAAGACAAGTCATCTTGGCATGAAAAATATATGTTGGCCCCAACGTTTAAGTCTCACCGATGAAGTTTCATCGGCGAGACCATCATTTATTTCACTGATAGGAACACTAGGAATATATCAGCAAGACATAGCGGGTGGGTAAACATTCAGAACTTACCCCGATGGTATAAGTCTCGCCGATATACTTCCTCGTGCTCATCGATGAGACCACAAGTCAGTCCTCCTGATATAGCTATAGCTCCGATGCAATTTTGATCTCATTCTGATCATGAGATCGTCGAACAAATAATGAATGTTTGTTCGACTTTCGATGAAACTTGGTCGCATTCAACAAACATCTCATGTTATTCTGACGATTTGGCAGAGGCATGCCACGTGTGTTTTGGCTACTGTTCATTGCTAGATTGATGCAATGTTCGTCAATATTCTGATGAACCGGAGGTCCCTTTTTTGTGGCAGCAACTGATGAATTCCAGTCATGAATTCAACATTCTGAAGCTCGTTCGGACACCGACGAGAATTCAGAGACAATTTCTAAGAGATTTGTTGAAATTCTGACAATAGTTTGTTGATAGTTCAACAAACGTTCCTCAAAAAGTGGAGTCAAATATAGTAGTGATTTGTTTTAGAGGAGGTTCTTCATTTCAGCCCCATATTAGTCATCATTTGATAGCAATCAATAGCTTCTTCGTGCTTCAGTGATGTTTTACATGTTCTTCTTGTTTTTGGGATATTGTTTCAGTTGGAGGCTTCTTAGTCCTTCACACCTTTATTTGGAGGCTTCTTCTGTCCTTCAAACCTTGATTTGGAGGATTCTCCAGTCCTTCATTCACCTTTCTCTCTTTTGGAGAGGAGTTTTCTCCCATTGTGGTTTTCTCCTTCAACCAAAAGAAATAAGGTTTCACCTTTTAGGAGATGGAACAAGGGATAAGGGCCTCCTATTTCTCTCTAGTTCATTGAAGGAAACCAAGATCCCTTTACCAATTGACCTGATTGAGGAATGGACTAGGGCTAGGATGGTTTCCTTGGGTGTGATTAAACAAAATGGGGGGTTCACCACTAAGAAAATGCTTAGAAAGAAGGAAATGCAAGTAGAATGCAAATCTAACTATGTAACCTATGAAAGGAAGCTCAAAATAATAATAATGAACTAGAGACAAATAGAGGTGCACTTGGAAAATTGGAGATGTTGGAAACAAGATCTACAATCCTAAAATTATTACTTTTGATGCACACAAGGACTCATATGCCAGGTTGGGTGATTTGGACCCAGTTTAGGGTTTCGGGCTAAATTTGGAATCTATAACTTCTAAACTAGGATCTACATAAAATTGATAAAAAGTGGTATACTGGGACTCATACGCCCAAGGTGGTGATTTAGTCCCAGTATCAAGGTTCATCTGAAACTTTGATATCCTCTAGTGATCTTTTGTAGCTTCTCTCCTATACAATCTTTGAGTTTTAAACTATGAATTTTGGCTTGTAGGTGACTTTATGTGAAAAGATGAAAACTTTTTGACAACTTTGAAAACTTTCTTCAATCTTGCAACTTTGTCTTCAAATGATTTTCAAGCCTCAAAATGCCTAGATCTATAATCACACATGTAGAAAAGAGAAAACTGTTGATTTGTTAGTGGATAAGGGTTTTCCTTGGTCAAACCCCATTTTGGTAATCAAACCTTGAAATGAATAGAAGGAATGATGAATGAACAATATGTAATGTTGCAAGTCACAAAATCCTTGTAACAAAGGCTGCAAATTTATGTGAAATGACTAGTATGAATGTAGATATTGACTCTTGATTGAATGCTATGAATCTTGACTTGAATTCTTGCTTGAATCATAAGAACCTACATCACAAATGTTAGCTGAAAAACACACATGATGCATGATGACTTTGACATGATACTTGAATCTTGAATGTAGTTCCAAATTCTTGATAATCATCTCTTGAATTCTCTTGTAAACTCTTGATCTCACAAAATTGCGAGGATGCTTTCTCATAAAAGTTGCTAGGAGAAAATATGTGAATTAACCTTGTATTTATATTTGTTTATGCCAAATTTCCCAAAATTACAACATTGCAAGATGGTATCAGATCTAGGAGAATAAAACCACACCAAGAATTAAATTCAAAATAGGTCCAAGATAAAGTAGGACTCATACGCTAGTTGGGGCATATGAGTACTAGTAGCCTAGGCTTGGGACACAAATTTTAAGAAATGTTGATTTCTATGCCAAATTTAGGTTCAAGCCTCGAATCTTAGGCAAAACCCATTAACCCAATGTGGCGTATGAGTCCTAGATCACTAAATATAGGACACACAACCCAAAAAGCTTAAATTATAATTGGCTATTAGATAAGTGTTGAGATTATCCTTAGAGAAATGCATTAAATAAGGTTTGTGAATACAAAATAGGACCAAATAATTCATAAAGAAGCCCAATTTTAGTAGGGAGGGCCCAAACAAGTGTCAAAATGTAAAGGGATACATTTTTATACACTACATTGAGCCCCCACTTTAGTGAGAGGAGGAACTTGCTTCAAACTCACACTTAGAAAGTAGATTAAATCACATCAAGAGGGTTCCAAATTTACCAATGCTAGTGAGATAGGATGACAACGATCAATAGGGTTGTGCAAGCCCCTAGGATCAAGATCTTATGGAAAACTAACATAGACACAAAAGAAAATGTGCATGTAAATAATTTATGAAGCAACAACAAGGTACAAGCATACACTGCCAAAGACATAAAGAAGAAAGAAAAACAAAAACAAAAAGGGTGGATCAAGTCTCAACCATTTTTCTAGCACGATGTGGGTCAAATATAAGCTATTTTTCCAAAAAATGTTTACAAGTGGAAAACGATGTCCACTATGCAAACCAAACACACACTCACAAGGGCTAGTGGAAACTTAGGCTTTCCACTAGGTGAGCCCCCAAAGGCACATATGCACACAACTGGTATGCGCTCACACAAACAAGCAAGTGGCTATGTGAAATTCATACCTAATTTCGGCTCCCATACGCTAACCATACCAAAGATATACCTCATGATAACTTCAATAAGGCAACAAGCAACATGAACAACAAGATTCATGAGGCAAGCAAAGCTTCATATGCTTGACACTCATGAATAAACAAGATGGCTCCACAGGCAAGCAAAGTGTGTTATGCAAGGTGGCCATATAATAGATATTGTAAATGCAAAAAATAGTGTAAGGTATGATCAAAGGAGTATTTCTTAGTTCATGTAGGGTCTTAACTTAGGGAACATTGTGCCTAATGTCTCCAAGACAAGACCAATCAAAGAATATAAGATTCACAACTTAGGGGATGCAGTGTGTCACATCAAGCCACTAAGAGGAATATAATGTGCTAAGAGAGATCATGCTCTTGAGGGATATTACACCCAATGTAACCAAAAAGAGAAAGATGCATTGCATGAAGTAAGAGGACTAAACAATGAAACATGAGTTGTAAAAGAATAATGCCAATGTATGCCCCCACTTTAAAGAAACTGCTAAACACCATGTTGTGAGCAATTACTAAGTAGAAAATGATAAATGCTAACAATAAAGAGGACATGAGAGCTTATTTGGAAAGCCCTATGCCAAGTCATATGTTTCCAAATGAAGCTACATCATGAAAAGGGGTTACCCCCAAAATGAAATCCCAAAATCACACAAGGGATCCACAGATTCAGGGTTTGTATGTCTTTGCTACAATGTTTTTAGAGAGCTTGAAACTATCACCATTCCCCAAATACTCATGGAATAAGAAAGAATGACACAAAGACAGTGAAATAAAAGAAAATATTTTGGGTCAACATGGAAGAGAACTAAATGTCTAGGTGCCTTGCATCATCCCCAAAAGGAAAACACAAGAAAAAGAAAAGATAAAGGAAAATATTTTGGGTCAACATGGAAGAGACCTAAATGTCTTGATGCCTTGTGTCATCCCCAAAAGGAAAACATAATACAAATGAAAATATTTATGATATATAGAAGAATGTAGATAAAAATAGAGGAATGCACAAAGAGAGAGATACATCAAAAAAATAGTATAGGGGAGATCACATTATAAACATGCAATCACATACATGAAAAAGAAAACAATGCAAAAGACTAGTAAGGCACATGCGAGTCAACCTATTAGTAGGTCATCTGCATCCCAATCTTGTTCATTATATATGGAAGGAAAAAAACTAGCGAAAGGGACAACAACAAGTGCAGTACTAGGGAAAGGCTATCTAATTCTTTTCCCCACTATGTGTAAGACAAGAATGAGCCAAGGTAGGTGATGAGAAAGAGCTCCTTGCATTTTGAAATGATTTGTAATAAATGTAAGGCATGTAATAGTGAGCATACTAGGATCCTTCAACTATTACATGTCAAGGAGAAAAGGGACATGCTTTAAGGGATTATTTCTATGATATCAAACTTTTAAAATATTTGTTTTAAAACACGACACTCATCAGTACTATGTCTACGAACTCTATGGTATCGACAATGTGGAATGTTTGTGTTCTTACCATATGGTTTTGGATGTTATTTCATGGGTGGTAATGTGATAAGTCCTTGAATTGGAAGTATGTGTAAGGATCTTTCAATTGCAAATGGAAGACAAGGGAATTTTAGTTTCTTTAATTTGTAAGGCCTTTGTTGCTTGCTAGATTCACTAATTTATTGAGTTAGATGTTGAGGATGAGGACCTAAGATGATCCCATCATCCTTATTATCATTACATGATCCATTATTTTTTCTTTATGAAGGAGGACACTTATGTCAGGAGGAGGATCTTGATATCCTATCCCTTTGGTATCTTCAATTGGTATTTGTTCTAAGAGTTGATGAATTTCATGCTCACTTGTTGTATCACATCCTTGTTGGATTAAGATCATGAATAATTTTCCATATGTCTCTTCTAGGTTGATGGGAGTGTTGGTAACTTTGTTAACATAGGATTGATGCACTTGATTAGAGGAACTAGGATCACTAATTGTAGGAAGTTTAGGTTTATCTTGTGATTCATTTTTAGGATGTAAAATGCCAAACATCTCAAGTGGTGAGATGTTAGGAGGTGTTGGTTGTTTCATGGAAGGATAAAAGGATGCATTAGTCTCAAGGTTATTAAGGAAATTGTTTATGAAGTTGTTCATGCTGCCATCATCTTCTCCAATGATGTGAACATCATGAGGAGGACATGTATTAGGAGTTGGTTGAGCATGAATGAGTTCAATTTCATTAGGGTCATTTCCAAAAGCACATCTTGACACATCCACCAATGATTTCAAGGAAATCCAAAGCTTACAAAAGCACATATTCATGATGAAATGTAATGTAATGACTTAGAATGAAATGTAATTTTCAAATTCTACACAAGGTAATTTTCTAATTACACTATGCAACAATATAAAAATAAAATGTTGTAAATGTAATTTTGAAATTAATTAATGCACAAAATGAACCAAATGAAGCTATGTATAATGAAATGAATGAAACAAAGTCTCAGTAATCTAAAACAAAGGTCTAACAACAGTAAATAGAAGCACAAAAACAAGGTTTTTAATGTTGTAAAATACAAATTCATGTCTAATACGAGACTAAACCACCCAGAGGGGCATATAAGTCCTAATTAGGGTTTTTGAAGGGTTCAAATGTTGAAAAATAGTCAACACAAAATTCCCAAAAAATAGGTAAAATAACCTGTACCAGGACTAAATCACCCAAATGGGTGTATGAGTCTCGGATTAGGGTTTTTACACTGAATTCAACAAACTCTAAGTGAATGTTAAGGTTTTTGGTTTGTATGTTGTCTTGACTATGTGTAATTATAGATTTCAAATAAAATTTAATAATGCAAGATGCAAAAATGCAACCTATATGCACTTTCACTAATGCAAGATTTAGAAGCCCTAAATGCAAATTAACTAATGCAAGACCCAATGAAAAGCTAATGTAAGTTAGATCTAGAACTAAAATTCACTCCAAATCAGAAAAAGGTGTCCAAATTCTAGGTTCACCAAAATGAAACAAAAGAAATAAGGTTCCACCTTTTAGGAGATGGAACAAGGGATAAGGGCCTCCTATTTCTCTCTAGTTCATTAAAGGAAACCAAGATTCCTCAACCAATTGAATTGATTGAGGAATGTAATAGGGTTAGGATGGTTTCCTTGGGTGTGATTAAAAAAAGGGGGGGTTAACCACTAATAAAATGCTTAGAAAGAAGGAAATGCAAGTACAATGTAAATCTAACGATGTAATCTAGGAAAGGAATCTCAAAATCAGAATAATGAATTGGATACAAACAAACGTGCACCTGAAAAACTGGAGATAATTGAAAGAAGGTTTGCAATCCCAAAATTATGACTTTTGATGAACACTAGGACTCATATTCCAGGTTGGGCGATTTAGTCCCAGTTTAGGGTTTCGGGCTAATCTAGAATCTATAACTACTAAACCATGATCTACAAAAAATGGCTGAAAAGTGGTGTATTGGGATCCATATGTCCAAGGTGGTGATTTATTCCTAGTATCAAGGTTTGTTTGAAACTCTGATATCCTCCAGTGATCTTATCTAGCTTCTCTCATGTCTGATCTCTAAGTTTGAAACTCTGAATTCTGGCCTGTAAGTGACTTTCCGTGAAGATGACAACTTTCTTCAGTCTTGCAACTTTGTGTTCAAAGGATTTTCAAGCCTCAAGAAACCTAGATCTATAATCACACATGTAGAGAAGAGAAAAATGTTGATTTGTTAGTGGATATGGGTTTTCCTTGGTCAAACCTTGAAATGAATAAAAGGAATGATGAATGAAGAATATGTAATATTACAACTCACCAAGCCCTTCTAACAAAGGTTGTGAACTTATATGAAATGGCTAGCATGAATGTAGATCTTGACTCTTGATTGAATGCTATGAATTTTGACTTGAATGCTTGCTTGAATCATAATAACCTACATCACAAATGTTAGCTCAAAAACACACATGATGTATGATAAATTTGACATGATGCTTGAATCTTGAATGTAGCTCCAAAATGCTTGATAATCAACTCTTGAATTATCTTGAATGCTCTTGTAAAATCTTGATCTTATAAACTTGGTGGGATACTTGCTCATAAAATTTTCTAGGAGAAAATATGTGAATTAACCTTGTATTTATACTTGTTTATGCCAAATTTCCTTCAATTACAACACTACAAGATGACATCAAATCTAAGAGAATAAAATCCTGCCAAGATTTAAATTCAAAATAGGTCCAAGCTAAAGCGGGACTCATATTCTAGTTGGGACATATGAGTCCCAATATCCTAGGCTTGGGACATAAATTTCAAGAAAATGTTGAGTTCTATGCAAAATTCAAGTTCAGGCCTCAAAACCTAGGTGGGACCCATACGCCCAAGGTGGCATACGAGTCCCAAATCACTAAATCTAGGACACACAACCCAAAAACATTAAATTAATATTGTCTATTAGATAAGTGTCATGATTATCCTAAGATAAATGCATTTCATAGGGCTTGTGGATGCAAAATAGGACCAAATAAGGCATAAAGAAGCCCAATTTTAGTAGGGAGGGCCCAAAAAAGTGTGAAAATGTATAGGGATACATTTTTCTACACTACACTCCTTTTCTCTAGTTTTGAGAGATCCTTTTGTTTGTACATGGGTACCTCCCAGGCCTTGTTTTCTGAGACCCATCATGCATTCTCTTTATTTGGGTTTTTAGCTACTTCCTAAGTCCATCTTAAGAGGGGGTGTTAGAGTAGTCATGCACTAGCTAATCATTAATTACTCTTTAATTGATTATTAGTCTAATTTATTCTCATGCACTTAAGCTAAACTTAGGAGTTCTTTATTTAGTTAACTAAGTTATTTTCTAAGTTAACTAAAGTGAGCTATTATTAGATCATTATCTCTCATCACATGTGATGTTGACACTTGTCCTAATCTAATCACCTTCTCATTTAGGGTTGCTCCTATAATCAAGGGAAAATCCTAAATTATTATTAAGTGGGGTTAGCACAATAACAATAAAATTCCTATGAAAATAACAAAGTACAAAGGAAGTGAAGTGAAGACAAAAGGGATAATGTTACCCTATGTCTCCACCTTCCATGATTAACCTCTGTTATACCTCCTAGCTTGCAGATAAATAAAAATGCCCTCAGATTTATGTGAGCAACTATGACTAAAGACTAAGCCCTATGCAAGTGTTGAAGGATTTGCAGAAAATAACAATAACCCTACAATGAGCTAAAATGACTATGACTGTTAATGACTATGACCCTAAGTTGACAGCAAGTTGACATAGACTAAGAGTGCAAGAAGTCAAAATGAGCTAAAGACTGAGAGATCTTCAAATGAGGTCAAAATTGCCCTTTTATAAAAATTGCAATTTTGAATGTGTGGCCAGGATGAAAAGATGACAGGAACCCTAAGATCAATGCTTAAGATTGAATGTTGATATGTGCATTAGGGTTAGGTCAAAATTAGGGCAACAGGTAAGAATGAAGGGTGGAGATTGAATTATGAAATAATTCAATCAACGGTCGAAATTAAATGAGAAGTCAAAAGTCAAGAATTAAATTGGAAGATAAGGCTGGCACGGACAAAGAGGTTGCTGGAGAAATTAAATAATAAAATTTATTTACTCCAGGTAACCAGTAAGTAATTAAATAATAAAGATATTATTTAATTATGGAGGAATGTGATAAAAGAATTATTTTGAAATTAAATAATGATTTTAATTCAAAATTCAAGAGAATGGCTAAATTAAATAAATCAAATTTATTTAATTTTAATGGGAGAAAAAGCTAATGAATATTTAAATAATTAAATAAATTATTTAATTATAGTGGAAAATGGACAGAATTAAATAAATAAGAATTTATTTAATTTTTTAGAAGAAGGGGACTTAATTAGTGACGTAATTAAATAAATAAAATTTATTTAATTAATCAAGAAGACATAAATGGTAAAGGGAAATTAAATAAATTATGAATTTTATTTAATCAAAGGAAGACTTTAGATAATTAGTGATGTATTAAATAAATAAATAATATTTATTTATTTAATAATCAAGGAGGAACAAATGACATGAATTAATTAAATAATTATGAATTATTTAATCAATAGTCGAATGTGGACCAAGGACATAATTAAATAACTTAATTATGCTAGGACGAAAGTGGTAAGAATGAAGCTTGCAGGCCTAGGTCATTTTTAGGTGTCTACATTTTGCCCCTCTTTGTCATAATGTCGCTTGTCGTATTGTGACAAAGAAAATTAAGTCAAAAATATGCCCCAGTGAAGGTACGGAGTATTCTTGCCCCCTCGGGAAATTTTCAAATTTTGGGTCGGCGCCAGAAAAATTTGCAAAAGGTCCCGATAAATCAATTTGATGGTCAGAAAAATAGCGGCGCAGTCGGTTTCAAATTCTGACATGTTTAAAGCAACTTACGGAGAGGTCAAAGGCGCGGAAATGAGCCTCCAGTATTAACTGCAGTTGAAAAATGTCACTTTCACCCTATAAATAGATGGTCAAAGGGGTAAAAGTCAATTCACTTTCACTATTCACCTTGTAAATCTTGAGAGCTCAGAGCAAAAGGCGCAGCAGCGACGATGGTGATTCCAGTGACAGAGCACCGCGGAGAGATCGTGAGGACCTTCAGACGGCCAGAGGGCTCAGGACCTGCGGTATGTACCCTAAACTTGCTTTGTCATTTTCTCAATTTACGTGCTTTTTTGTGCTTTCTAGGGTAGTGAACGAATGCGCCGCGACGCATATGTGTTCGCGTAAGCTGCAATTGACTTAGCGTTCGCCGCATTTGATACGTCGCGACGCAAGTGCAATAACCAATCGAGCCATGACACCGGTTTGTGCCGCATTCGATTGTTGGTACGACGCAAGTGCTTAACCGCACCGCATTTGACCTATCAAAAGCCGCAATCGCAAAGATGCGACACAACTGATCATTCGAATGCCGCAAATGGGTTACCGCGCCGCATTCGCAGTGTGGCGACGCAATCGCCTAAATTCGTGACGCAAGTGTAATATAGCGACGCACTTGACTTGGTGGAACGCATTCAATTTTTCAAACGACGCATTTGTGTTTTTGCGACGCAATTGCATGTTTGCGACGCATTTGCCTGTTTTCTTTCTTTAACTTGTTTTAATGCTTTCATGCTCTAAGTCATTTTTCGTGATGTTCATAGTTGTCCAAAAAGTGCTAATGCGGTGTTTGTCTTTTTGCAGAGGCAGCTTGCCCCTATATATACGAGAGAGAGCAGACTGAGGACCTTTCGGTTTGGCGATCAGCTAGGCCCGCGAGAGCGGCGACGATTGATGAGACTCGGTTTATTCCATGTTGCGTTCATGCCCGCCATTCGGGCGAACCGGGGTTTGTTGACGGCGTTGTGCGAGAGATGGCATTCAAAGACCTGTTCCTTTCACCTGCCGACAGGTGAGGCTACGATTACCTTGGAGGACGTCTACCGCATATTCTCCGGATTCTGATTCGAGGGGAGTGGATCATGTACGATCCTTGTCATGGTGAGCAGACCTTGCGGGCGTACTACCAGGATCAGGGTGCCAGACTCGGCATTGAGGGTTACGAGATCCATTAGGATTTCCTAGCAGAGCATTACACTTTCGCATTGATTCTGGCGGCTTCGATTAGTGGCATCTTAGTTTCGGGCCGTGAGACCTGAGATTTAGATTAGCTAGAGGATGTCATGGTCGGCATGCGACGAGATAGGACAGTTTATGCATAGGGTCCCTGTTTGCTGGGGACACTTTATCATCAGCTGCATGACGTTGTGTACAGGAGAGGAGAGAGTATCTCCTGCGGGACCACACTGATGATGATCTGGGCATGGGAGCGTATTGCCATATTCCGCCCTCCTATCGACAGACCACATCTGGCCGCGGGGATGCCTTACTCCTACTATCTTGCGGCATTCTGTGATTGCGTATAGGTGAAACGAGGGTAATTCGCTGACGCCGGATTATTCACCATAGTGACCTTCATCTGGAGACCCTACAGGGATTGTGAGGTATGGGATGATGAGGACGAGCATCTCAGTTTTTGCAGGCAGTATCGATACCTGATTGGCAGGACAGTACAGACGTCGCTGATTATTGAGATGTATCTGCCACAGCGTGTACTGAGACAGTTCGGGGAGCAGCAGGATGTACCCATGGGGACGGCAGAGTATGCACGATCGTCCAGAGAGTATGCATGGGGGCCGGCCATCCCAGTGGCCTTCGCGACACAGCAGATTGACGGGTTAGTAGCCCAGGCCTGGGGTTGGAGAGGTGGGGCAGCAGATCCAGGTACCACACCAGCCTATGA
>VDFB02215164.1:0-10378 GCA_007258455.2 Sequoia sempervirens | reverse complement strand
TATATTGACGCTTGGTACTATTATGAGACTTTGTTTCACATTGTGCAATTCTTAATGGTGTTGTATCTGTGGAAATATGTATAATTACGTCCATAGATGTGATAGATGGTTTTATGTATGTTATGATGTGGATGTTGTATTTTGTCTAGTAATTCTAAATAATGTTTAAGTGGAATACTTATAGTTAGTTAAACATCGTCTTGGCATGGGTTTACGTTATTAATGTTGTCACACGTACCCCAAAGGACATGGTTTATGAAGTATATTTTTATCTGCAAAGTATGTGTTGGTTGTTCATGTTCATCATATGTATTGTTCTACTTTCAAAAAAAAAAAATATTGTGCTTTTATTGTAAGTTCTATAGTTGTCCTTTGGGGTTAGCTGCATGGGCATTACAAGTTCACCTTATTCCTTTATGGCAACCCTTACTTTCACCAAACATTCCATTTCAATATCTGTTCATATGTTTCAAACATAAAATGCACATAACAGTTGCATAATGGAAAACACACTAGGTTGTGACTCACTTCTTATTTTAAGCAGACTGTAATAGAACAATGTTTTGCAATTCACCTTCTTGTTTTATGACAAACCTTAATTTCAACAAAACACTCCATTTCAATATTTGTTCATATGTTACGAACACAAAATACACATCACAGTTGTAGGATGGAAAATAGTCTGGGTTGTGACTCACTTCTTATTTTATGCAGGCTGTAACAAAAGAATGTTTTTGATTGTAGGTCAGCAAACCCAAATTTTTCAACTTAACTATCTAAAACTCTTAACAACCCCTACAAATAATCATCATTGTAGAGACCCATTTTAGTCCCCCTCAACATACTTCAAACCCACATACAACTCTTTTGGAACAACTCACACAAAAACAAGAAATAGCGTTGTCCAGAAGGCCAATTAGGACAAATTTAGAAAGAGACACCTCTCTAATCATACAACCAACCCAGGAAACCAATGGGGAAGAACTCACCAGCCCTCAAAACCACCAAATCCACCCTTGGTTTGGAGAGACTGTCTTTCCCAAATGCCTATTAACAAAACCCTTGTTTCAAGCCATTCACATGAGGGTAACTTGGAAAACTATATTCCACTCCTTCTCAAACCTTGAAACCAACTCAAACACCTTTATTCATGCCTATACATGCTTAAAAGAACAAGGGATATCACTGCCCTCACCTTTTTGATGAAAACCTAACCTTCAACCTCACTTTTCATGCTCTTTTCCACTCACAATATATAGGGACAATAACACAAACCCCCTAATTCCTTTCTCCCTTCAAAAAAACATTATCCCAGCAACAAAACCTAACCTATCAAACTCATTCCCTGAGCCACAGAGATCTAATCGCCGATTACATTCATATTGTTGATTACATCTATTACATTGGACATCTTTCATAAGGCAACTTTTAGTTTTAGTCTCAGCAGATTGAAATCCTCACAACCAAACATTCAAACAACACCCTTTTAGGTCTACTAACCATGATCTAATGACCTTTCCAAGTAGAAGATTCCACACTATACAAATATTGTCCTAGGCTGGTAGCCCTGCAATAAGGTCTGTCAGACCGTATATTCTGAACCAAATCATCAAACTAAATTCCACACATATATTTAGATGCCCCTTAAGATGTTTAAACACATATCAAAAGATAGGATAACTCTATTTTGTAACAACACTCATAAAAATGGATTAGTGTTCTGCAATTTAGGCCTGTTTAGACTTCTTGAGATTGATCAAACTTGTCAACATAGACACCCACAACTAAAAGTGACTCTCTATCCTTCCCCATAGTTTCAATAGCATGGAATACAATTCAACAAATGATTCTTGAATGATTTTACAATCATTAATGAAAGGAACTCAAAAATACATAGGTTAGTGGGGTCATTAGTGCTAAAATTGTAAAGCATGCAAAATCTTGCATTTATTGCCAGCTAGTTTGCATGTTTCAGGTATAGATAGTGGGTCTACATAATGTAACTGATGGAGTTAGTGGGAATTTTGTATGGTAAATATTTTTAATGAATTTTTAAAGGCCTTGTAGTTGTTTGTAATAGAAGAGACTGGAATAATATTGAAAAACTTCAATGAAAAACTCTGTTCTTGCTTGAGATTTATGTATTTTACACTCAAATCTGCACTTTTCCTGACTTTGTAGAAAGTCATACAAGTGCTATATTGCTCATAGGTTGACTTGATCTGGTGAAGGACATAACTAAGGTTATTTTGGTTCCATTCTTTTGAATATTCATTGAGATTTACGCATCTAAGAGTAAAAAGATTGTCTACAAGTCTATAACCAAATTTAAGGGTTTTAAGACCTTCATATTGTAAAATGGTCATTCCATCTATTGTATGAGTTGTAGCTCGATGGAATGGCCATGGTAGTTGTACATAGGTCTGAAAATGTGTTTTGTGAGTTTGCAAGAGCTAGGAAGGTGTTGTAGGTGATTTTGTGTGTTGCCATGCATGGCAAGAATGAGTGGTTAAAGGTGAAATATGGTGGTTTTAGTAAGTGAATGTCTATGAAACTTGGGGGCAGAAAATTTTAAGGTAAGATTAAGTTTTTGTAGGCTTAAATAGTCATGTTTGAAGAGTTATTAGAGAGTGGGAAGCTTGGGAACATTGACCTCCATAAAAACCTCATGAAAATGGCTCAAAATGAGGGTTTAGTGAAATAGTGTCTTGGGAAGTGTATCTTTCAAAAGCAATTGTGGATTTGCTGGTTTCGGTCACTGGTTAATGTTGCCCCATCAAAATTTCAAGTTTGGGAAGAGTTAAAATATGAGTCTCTTTGTAAAATAGGCCTATTTTGGGGTCCAGGACAACGAAGAAGAGCTTGTTTGAAGTGTTTGTTCCAAAAGAACATGTTGAAGTTTTGTAGTGTTCTTGAGGTGGGAATAATGGGTGTTTCAAAGTGTGAAGAGTTGGGTGATTGAGTAAGTTATTGGTGTGTAAAGTTGAGCAAATAGGTTTGCAGACCCAAACAACAACTAAGAAGATAGACCAACAAACTTACCAATCACTAATTCTTACTTGGAAACCCTTACGAAGCCTTGAAATAGGTTTAAGAAAACTTACTGTGACAGTAACAATCCAAATATTCTGCCTCCCAACTTTATTTTACCATATTCATAATTTCATGCATCGAAGACTCTAACCCTAGTAGCATTGCAACTTGGAAAAAGCGGGCATTCCATCAAAACTACATTGAAACCCCATAAGCTATTTTTTGTTCCAGAAACCCATTTGTGCCAATTTAAAATATCACAAATTCAGATGCTATTGTTTTGAAAAGAATGCTTGAAAACATGACTGTACCGCTGGAAATGCACTTAATTAGCCAAAATTTACAAAGGAGGAGGTCTTAAATTATCATAAAAACAACTAATGACTTCAAATAGTCCTTTAACAAGTCTCAAAACTTAGGAATCATCTAATTTTAGGAATAGAAAGGTTCAAGCAAACACTGATCTACTAAACCCTTACTTTATGCACAAAAAAAGCTCTAACAAATGAGGGTTTGTATTCCAAACCTACCCATGCTCTGCCACCATATGAAACATGTTTAGAAATGTCTACCCATGCTTTAGGAACAAAATTTCAGCCCCATTGAATGCACTTTCCTCAATTACCAACTTGTACACATCCTTTTTCATTGGAAAACTTCTGTATTTTCTAAAGATCAACAACCAAACATTGAATGCTTCGCTTCCCCTACATGATTCAACAAACACACTTCTTAAAGCATCCTAATTACACCCATTACAATCCATCCCACCATTCCTCTAAACTTGCATCGGTGGGATGGAGGTCTAAAACCTCACAAGACTCTCAAAACCCCTTGTTAAGGGTTCACAGGAAGATTTTGAATTTCTTGCTCTTTACACTTCTAAATTTCATTCAACCTCTTCTAAATACCTCGAATGGATTGCCCACCCACTGAACTAAGTAAACAAAACAAATATGCTTATCTACAGATGAAGGTTCATTGAACTATGCTTGTGCAATCCTTAGTAAGACTTGAAGAAGTAGCAGAGTGAAGGCACGTTGGCCGACATCAGCCTGTCACCATAGCCAAATTTTTATAAGGAAGCATGGTATTGCATAACATCATAACAAAAATTGGACTTATGTAACCATAGTTATTAAGTTTGAGCCATACCTTCCCTTGGGTTTACACTCGCAAAAGAAAATCGCCAGCCAGGACTCCTTTCCCCATATTGGAATGCTGAAGTGAACAAAAAAATCCAAAAAAGAAATCAGAAAGTTTATGACATGGTACAAGCACATACTGCAAAAAAGAAATCTACAATACCATTTCCTATTACAATATATAAATTGAAATGGGTTTTCTCATAGTCACCTGTATTAGATGTATCCTCTGCCACATCCATAGCAGTTGCGTGTGAAGTATCACATTGCATATTGACATTCAGATTCAAACTATTGTTCTTGGAGAAGGGAAAGGATTCATTCAGAGGGGTTTGATGATCTGACTGTTGTGCAGAATTCTTCGTACGCCAGGTTGGACGTCGATGACGATCCATAATTGCACTCAACCATGAACATATGTGAACAGTGCTAGTTGCATCTTGATTAGGATCTAAAATGAATTCAAACATAAATGCATTTGATTGTCGTAGGTCCTCTAGAAACCTGTACATGCATTCTTCGTATGATTGCACCTGTTGTAGAGATTGTGGTGGTGTATACATCACTTTGTTCAAGAGTTCGTTTGTGTCATTCCAAAGAGACATTATGACCACATGTTCATCATATACATGAGTCATAGAAGGAGCTTGTGTAGGGGTGAGAACATTAGTATTTTTTTCTTCTATGCCCCCCTATGACAATGTCTCATTCAAATCTATGCCTTTATCAATTGGTTGACCTCCCCCATCTAAATGACCACACAAAAGAAATTTGTATTAGGCAGTAGAAAATGCAAAACACAACTGACTCCCATAAAGTAACACAATTTGAATTGAAATTCACTTGCCATGGACCACCCCTTCAATGGCAGATGATCTTTTAATCAAGTCAGCAACCTTGAGGACATGTTTACAAGTGTTCCCCTGCAAACTCCAAGGGAAGTCACAAATAAAAATGTGCTGCCCAAATTTCTGAACAAGGTAGTGCATTGACCTATTTTGAATTTTCACCCAGTATCGTCCAGGATCTGTTTCATTGGGAATAAGTCATCGTACAAAATTGCCTTGGCCCACTCTAAACTAGATCACATATTTAAACACTTTTGGTTTGTCAAAAAACCATAATGCTGCAAATTTTCCTTTTTCCTATACAATGGTTCCATTTTATACACAAGTGTGTAATAGAAATAGTCCATTCTCCTAGTGCATTTTTTTGAACGATCACACAAGTACCGAGTTTTGAGTGCGCAATGATACGACTCAATGGTTGCATTCGTATCCTTTTTGGCATGTGGGAATAGTCTGCAATTTTTTTCCCATATGGTTGTGAAAAAAAAAATCCAATAGTCAAGTAAACCACAACGTATTAGAGGTAACATCAAATAATTTGAATGGTGTGAATCTTGCGAGGTGACAAAAATTTTCAACTCACCAATTTGACCTTCTCCTTCGCACTAGGTCTTGTTGAAGTACTCTAAGAATCGGGGATGATCATTGAACTCCTAAAAGAAAGAGTTCAATAGCTAAGTGACAATATCTTTGGTGTCACTGATTGCCATCTTGATCGCGCCAAGATTGCGAAAGATGTCCATTGCCCTTTCCTTGGCTGCATACTTATATACATTCTTTAGCCAAGCCCTTTTGACATTCCAAAGGAATAGAAGCACACGAAATTGAAATACAACCCTAATAGACAATACAAATGATATTTTTTACCACTCAATTGCATGAGAAAGTGGCATTGAAAATAAATAGCAAATGAGAAAGGTACACAAATGAAGAAAGGGATGCACATACTGTATAGCTTGGATTTCTGTAGTCGCATCATCGGTCAAAAATGCATTGATTCTCCAGTCAGGTCTAGCTCTTCTTCCACGGTCATGCAATACGTGTAGCCACACAAAGATGTCCTCAATCTTGCTTCATGAGGAGACTACCCATGCAACCGGCACACCACTCTATTGCTCATCGAAAACGAGGAGAGTATACAATGGATACTATAGACAGAACAACTCAGCATGAGCATTGTCAGGTTTATAGCTAGCAAGATCATTGAAAACACAAAGAACTATTTGTCAATGTTTGTAAGGCCTCACCCCATATTTGTTAGTTGCAAATGTGGAATCCATCGAGCTGATTGAATTGTGCAAGTGGCTAACCATCCTATCCAACATCCATGGAGTCTGAACCCCAATAACAAAAGGTGTATTGCTCCCATCGAGCCATTGAAAGTAGAAGTTGTCAAAGTCCTCTCCACTCCATAGTAGGATACTTGTCGAATTGACTTTATGGTTCTGTGCGTGATTAGAACGCATCTTTCACCAGGCATTCATTACATCCTTTTTTGTAAGGAATTGATCTCTCTTGGAAATCATCCCACATAAGATAGGATCGTTGATGTGTCTATCCATTATTGCATTGACATTGACGTCCATGAGAAAAAGGCTTTCAATATAGCTTTTTCACTCTGCGGATAGATTAGTGGAAAACATAGAACGCTTATCTCCACTTGTGTCGTGAATTCCATAGCAAAATTGACCATTTTTTATCAATGTGGAACATTTCCTTGTAGATAATATATGCAACATCAGGTTTTCCATTCATAACCTTTACCATGAAGTGGTATTGACAACCTCGCATTTGTATAAATGTCTTATGTGGTTTCTTCTCTGGTGGAGGCTGGTCTCTATTGTCTTGAGGACTGTATTGACACTAGTAGCTGGGAAAAAGGCATCGTCTCATCATGTTGAACCAAGAGAGTAAAATATCATTTGACCATAGAAATGAATGTTGAAAGATACAAACCTATGATACAAAATTGTTTTTCCGTAATTTTTGTCATTGAGGGACACGAGGTGGTAGGTTCTCTTGTTTTCTTGTACACAAATTTAGTTTTGAAACCTTCAATGGAAATTTCACTGCAAATGAAATGATCAAGTCTCATAATAGGAATTGTTGCAACAAGGTCAAGGACCTTATCCTTGTTGACGGAAATAGCAACCCATTCCAAATCGGAAGAGGGAAAAGGAGAGCCTTGATTTTGTACATCTTGCACCTACAATTCATCTTGCTTTTTCCATTTCAAACCTCTCCCCATTCTAGGAAATGATAGAATTGGATGAATATTTAAAATTAGTGTGGATTGTGTCAAGAAAAAGAAAGAAATCATTCATTAAACATAGATAAAATGTGCTTGCATTGTTGTCACCCACGTGAAACCAATAGGAGGTTGTCGGCATCAACCGAGGAAAATTAAAGGTGATAGATTCAATCAAGCTATGCATAAAATATAACAAAAACGCAGGCTGGAAATCGAACAGTCCATCTCAACGTACATGTGGACATAGACAACGACAACAAAAAATGACAAGGAAAAACCTTTGATGGCATCCTTGTATGGAAAAGAAAAAAAAAAAAGTGCATCCATTGTTGCAAGCAACACCAAAATGATAACATGTTTGTTGCATCTGTTGAAAAAAAATGAATCAGTAATGGAGAGTATGAGGAAAGGTATAAAGCTACAAAATTTTCTATGAACCATGATGTAAGCGAATGAAGGTTGGAAAACACAGCATGTAGATGAGCCTCCATGCTGACATAAAGATTGCAACCCTGCATGTAAATATAACAAAGATTTCAGAGAATATGGGGTGTACAAACCTCTTTTACCTGAGGAGGCATGTTGTGATATTCAACCTTCCATTTCGTGTGACTTAACATGAGGAGCAAAATCACATCTAGCAATTAACGAAATAAACAAGTGAAGGTTGAACCACACGATCAGTGGTTCAACCTAGAACTTTGTATGTGGCGTAGGAGTGTAACATGCATCACAATATGTAATTACTTATACAATAGCAACAATAGATGTATTATCATGGGAAGATATGTTGGTTGTGTTGTGTGTGTAAGTGTTAAAGGAGAGGAAGGGTTAGAGGGCAAGCAAAACCTTTGACAACAACCTTGTATGTAAAAAGAATAAGTGCATCCATTGCTGCGAGCAATGCCAAAATGATAACATGTTTGTTGCATCTATTGAAAAAAAGATGAATCAGTAATGGAGAGAATTAGGAAAGGTATAAAGGTGTAAAATTTTCTATCAACCATGATGTAAGCGAATGTAGGTTGGAAAACACAGTGTGTAGATGAACCTCCACGGTGACATAAAGACTGCAACCCCACATGTAAATATAACAAAGATTTTGAATAATATGGGGTGTACAAACCTCTTTTACCTGAGGAAGCATGTTGTGATATTCAGCCTTCCATTTCACATGACTTAACATGAGGAGCAAAAACACTTCTAGCAATTAATGAAATAAACAAGTGAAGGTTGAACCACACGATCAGTGGTTCAACCTAGAACTTCGTATGTGGCATAGGAGTGTAACATGCATCACAGTATGTAATTACTTATACAATAGCAACAACAGATGTATTATCATGGGAAAATACGTTGGTTGTGTTGCGTGTGTAAGTGTTAAAGGAGAGGAAGGGTTAGAGGGTAAGAAAAACCTTTGATGACAACCTTGTATGTAAAAAGAATAAGTGCATCCATTGTTGCGAGCAATGCCAAAATGATAACATGTTTGTTGCATCTGTTGAAAAAAAGATGAATCGGTAATGGAGAGTATGAGGAAAGGTATAAAGGTGTAAAATTTTCTATCAACCATGATGTAAGCGAATGCAGGTTGGAAAACACAACATGTAGATGAACCTCCACGCTGACATAAAGACCGCAACCCCACATGTAAATATAACAAATATTTTAGAGAATATGGGTTGTGCAAACCTCTTTTACTTGAGGAGGCATGTTGTGATATTCAACCTTCCATTTAGGGTGACTTAGCATGTGCAACAGAGGCACATCTAGAAATTCATGAAAAAAGGAAGTGAAGGTTGCACCGCATGATGAGTGGTTCAACCTGCAACTTTGTATGTGGCGTATGAGTGTAATGTGCATAACACTATGTAATTAATTCTACAATTGCAAGAACAGATGTATTAGGGAGGATACCTTGGTTGTGGTGCATGTGTATGTGTTGATGGAGAGGAAAGGTTAGAGGGAAACCAAAACCTTTTAGAACCTTATATGTAAATAAATGTGCATCCATTGCTGCTAGCAATGCCAAAAGAATAAATTTTTTTTTGCATATGTTGAGAAAATCATGAATCAGCAATGGAGTGAATCAAGAAAGTCATACATGTGTAAATTTTCCTATCAACCATGATGTCAACCAATGCATGTTGGAAAACATAGTGTCTACTGGAACCTCGAAGCGGACATAAAGACCACATGTAAAATCACAACCTTACATGAAAGAAGAATAAGACATCACAGTATATGGGGTGTACAAACCTATTTTACCTGAGCAGGAATGTTGTGATATCAACCCTTCCATTTGGGGCGAGTTAACATGATCAACAAAAGCATATATGACAATTCATGAACTAAAAAAGTGCAAGTTGAACAACATGATGGGAAGTCCAACCTGCAACTTTTTATGTAGCCTATAAGCCTAACATGAATAATAACATGTAATTACTTCTATGGCTATCAACAATGTGAAAAGAAAAAAAACATGATCATTGCATCTAGTGATAAAAAAATCAGTCAATGAAGTCAAACATCTATGAACATAAAAATAAACATGACCAGCAAAAGAACATCAAGCACACAAGTAAAAAATTCCACCCTTCAGCTTACAACAAGCAAACATATCGAAAGTACAACCCACAGTGTTTTCCAACATTCCTATAGTTTATTAATTAGAGAAAGGTCAAACGCAATTTCTAGTCTAGTTGTGACTTGTTTTATATTTTGAAGATGTTCATTTCATTACATTCTTATTGTGTAAACAAGAAAAGGTTTTCATTCCACAAAAAGAGAAACAGTTGGCTAGAGACATGAAAGACATATGTGAAAACGTAGACAAGTTTTGTAAATAACTTATCAAACGTAAGAAAACCTCTACATTCTCTAATCAGAAAGACACTCTCAAAGCTAAGCAAATAGGGGCTACAAAGCTACAAAGAAGTATTGAAGACACTCAAAACACTATCCAAAAAATCGATGTTGTTGTCCTAATGGCTGATAAGGAAGCAACTGCTCCAAAGCTACAAATAAAATGTACTCATAACTAAAACCCAACACTATGTTTTCTGAATTACAATTATTTTGTGCACTTTTTTTTCAATCAT
>VDFB02215160.1:10967-54403 GCA_007258455.2 Sequoia sempervirens | reverse complement strand
CTTTTCTGTATGTGTGTGACGAGGGACGCGTTATCTCTTGAGTCAATCCTCCACACCGACTTCAACCGTGAATCGCGAGAGCCATTTGTCACGACTGACTTCTTTTTCTCAGAACTACACTTGTTTCTGTTCGTAAGCCTATAAAAACCTCTGTCAATCCGAAGTGCATAGCAGCAAATAAGTAATTCAAAGTCATGGAGATGAAGGTGATGCTTCTGATTCTTCTTCTTTCCTGCAATTTTCTGTTTGCAAGGGCTGAGGAGCCGCGGATGGTGTTTGCGCATTACATGCTTTACCAGCCGGACACCGTGGAGACGCTTAAAAAGGAGATTCAGCTGGCATATAGCAAAGGTATTGACGCCTTCGCCCTCAATTCTAATGTGTGGCGGCCCGACCGCGTAAAAGATACGTTCCAGGCAGCTCAAGGATCTGGCACGGGCTTCAAGCTTTTCTTCTCTGCTGACATGCATGTTCCCCCCGCTTCGGAGGGTCCACCCCTCTCTTCCGACAACCTTACAGCCATGCTCACCGGCTACGCAAATCACCCCAACTACCTCACTTACAACGGCAAGGCCTTTTTCAGCGCATGGCTCGAGAAGGACAGTGAGTTCTGGTCCCAAATCTTTGAAGCAGTCGGCGGAAGGGATAAATTCTTCTTCGTTCCCTTTTTCCCCACGGGTAAAACGTATGCAGATGTCCAGAACAAGCTAAATGAGTTCAATGGTGTTATCGACGGGCTCTTTGCTTGGGACACCTCAGCTTGGCCGTATGAGGAATCCAACCTCAACAATCTCTCCGGTGCGATGGATCAAAACTATCTCAAAGCCTGTACTGAGAAGGGCAAAGTGTACATGGCGAGCCCCAGCCCCTGGTTCTTCAAGAACATTAAGGGCTCCTGCTCCTCCGCCACTTGCCAAGTGGAAAAGGATATCAACGAGTGTAACTGTCAAGTGAAGGGCAATTACCAGGGCCCCGAGCTCTGGATTGAGAAATGGAATCAGCTCATAAGTTTGAAACCCCCTCTTGTACAGATCGTCACATGGAATGACTGGGCCGAGAGCTTGTACGTGGCGCCGCCTTACAGCGGAGCCGCGCAGACTTGGCGTGCCGAGACGTTCAGCCACACGACCTTCGTGGAGCTGGGCGAGCACTACATAAAATGGTACAAGTCTGGCCAAGAGCCGGCGCTTGCGGAGGATGCAGTCTATTTGTTCTATTACACCCAACCCAAAAGCTTAAGTGGCACATCTGACGGAGGCGCGGTGCTCCGAGGTGAAAGCCTGACTGATAATGTGTACGTGACTACCGCGTTGAAGTCGGCTGCGGAGGTGGTGCTCACGTCCGGAGGAACTTCTATGACGTTCCCTGCTATGGTGGGAATAAATACATATTCCATGCCTTTTCAGGTCGGGAAGCAGTCTGTTGTCCTGAAGAGGGGAGACACTGTGGTGTTTACGCTGGATGGAGCCAAAGACATCACTAACTCCACGCCAGACAATGCAAACCTCAACGTCTACTCCACATGCACCAAATGCGCCTATGCGTAGTTACAAGTCCATTACATAGTGAGAATAAATTGGTAATTGTGATTCCCATCTCCATTAAGGAATGCATTGAAGTATATTATTACTTCTATAAATAATTTCCTCCTGTTCCTGCTTGAATCCGATTTATGCACGTTTGTCATTAAAAAATATACACGAGATTCTAATGATAAACCATTGCTTACAATTTTTCATTAAGGATTCATATGTATATTGTAGTAATTTTGGCATATGTATTTTATGGATGTTCTGGTAGATTCTTTTACATTTTTAAAACAAACATCAAAGGATTTAAAAATGATAAAGGGGTGTAAATAATCAAATAGAGAATCAAAGAACAAAGTGTCTTCATTTACACAAAACAATTTGAATTCATTGTTTCACTATTACAAAGAGGGGGTTCAAGACAATTTTTGAGATGAGACAATTTTTGAGTAAATTGTTTTAAACTTGAGACAAAAGAAAAAAATACGTATTGTCTTAAATATCGTCTTTAAACGAGTATCTCAAATTATTGTCTTAAAGATTGTCTCTGTAAAGACAATATCAAACATAAATATTTTGTCTTTTTAAAGACAACTTCACTTTTGTCTCCTTAGAGACAATAGTTGGAATTAAAAACAATATGAAAAAATGTATTAAAAATACATATATATATATATATATATATATATATATTTTTTAAATATTTTTTTAGTGTGATTTTCAACATTCAATGTTTTCAGATTCTCATGTTTGCAAAGCATAATGTTCATAAAAAATAAAGAAAATAATGTGTAGTAATCCAAATTTAGAAAATTAATGCCAATAAGTATTTTTTATTTATAGTTTATAAAACTATTCATACAATCATGAGCAACACATACATCATAAGATGGAGCAAGTTGAACAACTATTATGACCAACCATATCCCTAAAAGCCAGTGGAATATACCCAACTACCAGCATAACTCTTTCGAGCATGGCAAGTTAGTTTGACAATGAATTGACTCAATTGTCTAGACTGGACAATTATGCTTCAGAGTGGGAACTTTCTTCTTGTTGTGTGCTTGTGTCCGGTCCTCTCAAAGGCTGATAACCTTTCATTGTAACAATCCACTAAATCTTGTACTTTGTTATTGATGAATGATAGGATTTTGAAATTGTCTTTGAGCATAGAACAATCTTTCGAGATTTTGATACAATTCTGGAGGGAGCTGAATTCTTCCTCTAAGATAATTAGCAGTGTGAAAGCAAAATTTTCCTACAGGTAAACAATATTAGATTTAACAAGTAAATTCATTTTCATCATTATATAACAAAAATAGTCACTCCAATAACTTGTGAGAGGAATCATATATTGCATTAACTGTACATGTAACTAAACGGCTTTGTAAGCATTCATATCTTGTTAGTGCTAGCAATCACTACCCTACGAAATTTGATGAACACTTCCAAATAAAAGAAACAACTGTTGAACTTGAAGGTTTATTAAGAGAAGCCATAATATAAAAAAATACTGTCATAAAATGATGAAGGTAATATGCTGAAAACAGCAACCCAACGATTGGTCCCATGCAATGTTGGACAAAGATAGTCTTGAAAAAGACAATTTGTTAGGATATTCATCAATACCCTATACAGTTAAAAGAAAAGTGGGTAAAAAAACATT
This sequence comes from Sequoia sempervirens, assembly GCA_007258455.2. Lineage (NCBI taxonomy): Eukaryota > Viridiplantae > Streptophyta > Pinopsida > Cupressales > Cupressaceae > Sequoia > Sequoia sempervirens. The sequence continues at coordinate 51,208 of VDFB02215160.1, read as the reverse complement.
AACTGTATTCATGTCTAAATAAGATAGATATTCAATCAAACTTCTCCTCTCTTCCCATACTTACCACACATTTTTCCAGGCAAAGTTGACAATGGTTTGAAACAATTACATATGATAATAGACCATCATAGATAATTCTTTATACTTGATCTGGATCAGCTATTCAAAGAATTGCCACTGTTTGCACTTTGTGGATGTTAAAAAATCTGGTCCAAGTCTGTGTCAAAAAAATTGGTTTAACTACCATTTAGTGTTGAGCAGTCTAAAAGTGCAGTTATGAATTAAATGAATACATTTATGCATCTCTAGTTTCCAAGTATTTTAGCATACTAAACTAGAAATTCTTATGTTCATAGTTTGGGCATAGGGGTTCTTTTGGCTTCTTAATGTTATCTAGGATATTTCTGTTCTAAATTGCAGACACCATGCAGAGAAATTAAGTATTATGAGGAAGCTTACAATTGCTTCCTATTAGGAAATGGAAAAATTAAACAAGGGCTTCTAAATTTAATTTCTTCTTATTGTTAATTTTTTTCATACATGAACCCCCACTATTTTGTTTCCAATATATAAAAATAGAGATAGCATGTAAGAGTGAATTTCCACGGATGTTCCTTGAAATACAAAAGATTGGTATATTATTTCTTTGATACTAGAGCCTCTTATGAATTCTAACTTGGATTAATACTCAAAAAATATCTAGTTCTGCAAGCAATTAAATTGTTCAAATTAGTAGAGATTCCTACCATTGCAGCTATTCTTAGTTAGCAGTTAGTTTTAGTAGTCTACTCGTATGTTTGATATAATAATAATAATACCACTCCCCAATTCAGAAACTTGAGAATACCAACCTGGTTACTCCACAGTACATTGATGCTCCTCTAGAAAATCCACTGCTCTTTCTACACAGTACAAAATGTTAACAAAATCAGTAAAGATCTTACAATAACAGAAGTAGTGCATCTTATGGCAAATAGGCATACCTTCTAAGAGATGCAACATATTCTTGCCTTGTCATATGTTTCATCTCCTCAACCTCTTTCTCGTAATTGTTAATCTGCCATATTAACCCAAGTTTGTTATTTCCTTGATAACCAGAAATATGTTGCAAAAACAAATATAGATCATTGTATTATAAACAGTAGCTAGTCGAGCCAGAATTATTTCTACATTCAAGCAATTAATTATACATTGGTAGATTCAATATTTTTTTTGTTTTTGAAGATCAAGATGTGATGTCCACTTCAAAATATTATACAAGAAATACAGTTTAGTATACCATTCCACTTGGTTTCCTCCTACAAGAAAATTACATTATGCTCTATATTTAAGAACTTCTTTCTCAATAGACCTTAATCCAATTCTTCTATTTTATTTCTTCTCTTTCCTAACTTCAACTACACCTCTTAGTGACACTGTAAGGCTGAAAGGCCACTTAGAAAACCTATAAGGTAGCTTCTCTAAATCTTTCCCGTCGGTAGGTTCTTTGAAATTTGCCTATCCTCCTTAAAATGAAAAGGAGAAGCGCCAGTGCTAATTATGCGTCTGTGGAATACTGAATTGAAATGAAACATGCAGTTGCCAGTTTAAACGTGTCCATAGAAAACTAGAATGAAATGAATAAATTCAAAATCTGAATCATACAGGAAAGTTGGTTGTAGTAGTTGTGCCCCAATATTTAAGAGCTGCAAGATCATAGGCCTAGTCACTTTGTCTTCTTTGTCATACCCACCTGTGATTTTTCGAATAGAAGACTCCATTAAAAATGTAAAATAGATTTTGCTCAAATTTTCTATTTATATACATTCTATATTTAAACTCTTTTAACATGGAACTTACCCAAATAGACTGAGGATAATTGAATCCAAATAGTGCCGCCCATACATGTGAGACAACCATACAAAATTTTACCAGTCAGCTTGTATAACTAACCAATTGAGATGCGAAAGACTTAGACATGACTCACTACTACCACCCAATCCAAATATGTTTGACTTAGTACGCATTAATTACACTGCTGCATCAAAAAGTGATGATAAATTCCTAGTGGACTGAAATTAATAACCAAATTAGTTCAGGTACTGATTGTCTGTGTTATTTTATCATTATCTAACCTTGTCAACCCTTTCTGTCTAGCCCTCTCTCCTGTAGTTGTTGTCCCACAAGTGAGCCTCATATCTTCCAGTCCACCTGTGTCTGCAGTAGCATTATATAAAATCAGTTACAGTAATTCAAAGCCAATTATAGCTGATTTGGAGCTTCCACAATTCACACTGTTTGGAAACAAACTTCTTTAGTTACAAATTGATTTTATAAGGGGGCATTAGTTGACAAAGTGGGGCACTAATTTGTGGTAGAATCTTGCCTTGAATAGCTTTTATTATTCTGGGAATGCAGTCAGCTTATGGGAGCTCTGGAATTGGGACCTCCTTTGTGCTATAAAAGGAGGCATTTGGCCATTGTAAGGCACTCCTCTTTCCTAATATATTTCAGCTGTAGTGTTCAGTTACAGCAAACATCAGGTCAAACTTGGAGAATTGTTCACAGGTTATCGCTTATTGTTGCAGGTTTTTGGTGTGGTGGCATGCTACTATCTAATCATGTAGTATTGCTTATTTTGTCAATAAAAATACAGTACTTCAATGTTATGCGTTGTTGATAATCTTTTCGTAGTGTGTAATCTAGTTACAATTTATTTTGGTAGAGGTTATCACACACTAGAATTACTTAAATAACCCAAAACAATCTACAATCATCTTGTATAGATTCCCCTCGGAGTTCATTAGAACCCTAATAAGCTTGGCTACAGTTCCTATTCTTTATTAAATAACTAGCCACATGTACCTATCACAACATTGAGATTAAATTTCTTAAAAAAAGCACAATATTTCTTGGATCTAATCACAAAAAATTTAATGATGTCAATTTTTTCATTTTTGGTTATTTTTTAATAATTTTAGCATATGTAATGTGTATATAAAACATAAAAGAAAATTTAAATGACTTTAAAAAGTTTCATATGCGATTCTTCTTCTTTATTTTGTACTTTGGCTTAAAGAGCAGAACTTTTCTGGAAAAGGTGACCAACCCTCCCCTTTCCCCTTTGAATTTTTCTATGACCATGGTGAATGCTAATAGAATTTCAAGCTCTGTTTATAAGGAATAGATGAGATCTGTTAAAATTCAATAAAGAGCTAATTCAATTTCCAAACCCCTTACCCACTCCTTTCACATGAGGACAGGCTGTGAAAGAGCTAAACCCAAGAAGTAAAGCTCTACAAAGGCACGTGAGACATCTCCTTATAGTGCAGCAAACCAGGAAACACCCAATACCAGACCTGCTGAATCCCAGAACTCGTTTCACTGGTAATTTCCTTGCTGCGAAGTGCAAAGTTATGCTTCAGAGAAATGGGTCAACTTCTACATTCAAAGAATTGAACAAAAGTCCTATGAGAAGACCTTAAATAGATAAACCTTCAAGAAACTTTCCATGAAGAAAGGCTACAAAATTCCTCGAAATCAGCTACCAATCTAAAGGAAACAAGTCCAAAGTTGCATGGACACGGATACGATATCAGATATGGATATGGCCATTTTTTAAGACCCCCAATATGGATACGGCTGGATACGACATTCATAAAAAAACATACACATATATTTTCTAAGTTATTAGAGGAGATTTTCATTACTTTAAAAGCAAATAAGAAAATATAAATTAAAATAATCTTAACATTTAAATATTAATAATTTAGTAAAGAATAAATAGTTAAATATATATTAATAAATTTTATTTATATTTAAAGAATAAGTGTTTTTTTTTTTTAAATCTCTAACATTTAAACAATATAATATAAATATAAAATTATAAACAATTAACTTTTAAAAATTTGTAAAAATTAAAACACCAAAAAAGTAGCAGAGTTGTATTGGAAGAAGACTTAGAAAAATGGGTTGCTGAAATAGAAAAACATTTCATTTGTCTTCCTCATTTGGTATAGGTTTTATTTATACAAAACAAAACAAAAAATTGCATGATTGAAGATTTTTAAGATAATATTTTGGAAGATTCACATCAGCTTGTTTGAAAATCAAATCACATAGTATCCGGCACGGCTGGAAAATCAAGGTTTTTTGGGCACGTGTGGGTACAGTATCCAACGTGTATCCGTGGCGTATCGCACAAGCATCCGTATCGGATACGGGGATACGTGTGCCCGGGGAGGGGCAGGGGCGTATCCAGCTACTCTGGAAACAACTGATTTACTAATTTGGACACCTTCATTTGCTGCTGTAAACAAACTAACTTGTTTCCAAAATGAATTCTGAAATCTGCTCTTGCCAAAATGTGTGCAAAAATCCCCAAAAATCAAGACCTTTGAGCAGAGTTTCCAATCTTGAAAAGGTTGCCTTGGCAGAAAAAATGACCTTGTCATCAAACTCTGATATCTGCCTCCCAAAACAAGCAATTACCCCCTTAAAAAATATCTCCTCAAAAAAAGAAACTTCACATCTGATTTCTGATTAAAATAGTAAAGAAATAACTCAGAATGAAACTTTTGAGAATAAAATAATCGGTGTGAAGAGGTATCACATCCTGAAAATAAGCAATCTAAAAGCATTTGCAGTCCTTACTTGCACAAACACTAATAACCCTGCAGAGGAAAACACCCTGATATCTCTCTTTCTTAATGAATTGCTCAAATAGCAAAGTTGTGATTTCACCATGATGGGAAATCAATCATATCAACCATGACACTCTCTGCCTACTAGGACTGTTGCACAGTGAATATACCTTTGAAATTTGTCACAAAACCTTGTCTTCTCAATGCTCAAAACACTGCCACCAAGCAAAATCTTTTGCCCCTTATTGCACTGAAGTCATGGTGTTAGGACAAACACCTCCATATGGTGTATTTGAATCTCGTGAAGGTTGTCATACTTTGAAATGAGACTGCACCTTTTCCCAAAATCTGATCTGCTGCCCTCTTCAGATTAATGACCATTGTGCCTTAATAGGACTGTCATCCTTTGTTTGATTTGATTATGTATTCACAGAGTGACTAATTTGATCTCATTATGATACTGTTTAACTCACTCCTTTATGAAAATCTCCAACTGCTCCTTGATCTAGCTACCACTGCACTCTCTATCACTGAACAGGATATGGTCTACACTGCCTTGTAATTTGCTGTTAGAAGCTTGATATCAGACTTTCTTGCGTTGCTGTTCTTTCACTATCTTCTCACCTCTAACAAGGTGACTGCTTTCCCTCATGACAGTGATGACTGTGTTAGACAGTGGACTGTCATTAGCATTTAGGTCTCATTGAGGTTCACAATCATACTAACATCATTTACATCCACACTACTTACCCCCTTGAACATTGCACAAGAACCTCACATCCTTAAAGCACTGCCCCTGTTTTGACCAAAAGGACTGTTACCCAGGCATAACCTCTTCATGATTAAATGAAACTGCCACCTATTACTTGACTGTCCCTGCATTCAGACTTTGCCAAAAATCACTGTACACTGTTCCAAAATTCCAAACACTGCTCCTTAATACATATGGAAAGATAGAAATTTGACTATTTTTTTCAAGTATTCTTTGGATCATCATGGTTTATTTTATAGTAAAGCTATGATTTGTTCTAATATTTTATTTTAGATTCAAATGCAAGCTAATGAGGTTATAACTGAGGTGACTCATTTACAAGTGCTTCTTAACCACTAAGGTGGTTCCCCTTATGTTCTTACTAAAATTCTTTCACCTCCCTTTATTTGTTGAGGTTTCTCCTCTTCTCGTGGGCATCAACATGGGCGTAGCCTCTCTATGTGAAGTATTTAAGAGATTTGCTCATAAGCTTCTCCCATCTAAAATGGTTCCAGACTCACAAACAGGATCTTTTTTCAAACGGGATCTTTTTTCATGGAATATTGTTCTTCTAGAGGTTTGGACTTGCATCCTTCACAAACTCAAATTTGAAATACTTCTAGGATAGAGATTCTATTCAACATATAGAAAGATAGAAATTTGACAATTTTTTTCAAATATTCTTTGGATCATCATGGTTTATTTTATAGTAAAGCTATGATTTCTTCTAATATTTTATTGTAGATTCAAATGCAAGCTAATGAGGTTATACCTGAGGTGACTCATTTACAAGTGCTTCTTAACCACTAAGGTAGTTCACCTTATGTTCTTACTAAAGTTCTTTCATCTCCCTTTATTTGTTGAGGTTTCCCCTCTTCTCGTGGGCATCAACATGGGTGTAGCCTCTCTATGTGAGGTATTTAAGACATTTGCTCATAAGCTTCTCCCATCTAAAATGGTTTCAGACTCACAAAATGAACACTTCCATCTTTAAAAAAAATCACATAAAACTAACATATGAGATCTGGGAAGAGAATTATTGGGAATGAATTCACCTGCCAAGTCTTGATTCTGGCTACATTTTCTGTTCCATCAAACATAACGTCTTTGACTCTTATTTTTTCCATGGTTGCTTTCTTTCCATTGTATCTCAAGCTTCCAATGCTGCAAAATCAAAACAAATTATCATACCAAACAGTAGTCATCACTGTGATGAAATTCAAGCAAATTAAATGATAAACAGCTGCCTGAGGATGTCCCAGATGTAACGGATATGTGGTCATCTCCTACATGGTAGCAATTAACAAACAAACAAGGCTCCTTAGGATATGGAAAAAAAAAATATAAGCATCAGATTTTAAAAAAAATATTAAATATATTTACTTGTTCATATCACATAAATTTTTTGAACTTTTTATGGAGTATTCATGAGTTGAATATAGGGTATTTTACTACTAAATTACGGTCTTGTGTTAATCCATCCATCTTTGGTTAAGGTGTTTTTCATTTTCCAACAAAATTTATTTTTTAAATATTATTTATTAGAGATATTTAAAGATATTATTTTAGAGAAGTTTATGTTAGACTTGTTTATAAGTAGGAGGTATTTTGGGAAATGTGTCAAATTATGATATTAATATTAGGATTCAATTGGATAGTTTTTGAGTCAAACTCATTGACCCATATTTCATGAGTAGTGGTTCACACAAACTCAATCTCATGAGAATAAATTGTCCACTTAAACACTCATTGTATTTAAATGGGTATCAGGCAAATTCACTGCCAACAATTTACCACCAGCAATTCACCCCCAACAATTCATCACATATACAATTCACCACCACCAATTCATGGCCGTGGTATATTCACCGCCTATGCTTTTTTTATACGTTCAACAAAATCTCTGCACTTCTTTTTTTGGGTTCTCTTGGCCACTTAAATATTGAAAAATGTATACGTGATGAATAAATCATGGTGATGAATTGTTGTTGGTGAATTGTATACACGATGAATATGTCACGACGATGCATTGCTGACGGTGAATTGTTGGAGATGAATTGCTGGTGGTGAATTTTCCTAGAACCATCTAAATGATGCTCACACAGATAAAATAAATTAATGATACTTCTTGAGAACCTTTAGATAAATGTATTCTAGATATCTATACTATTTATTTAAATCAAATATTTTTCCCACTTACCTCAAAATAAAGTTAATAGTATGGCAATCCAACATTCAAAAGAAAATATAAAGTTACAGATTACCTTTTCCAATGTCACAATTATAAACTTTAGCATTGGTAACCCCCTGCAGATGAATACCATCAGTGCTTGGGCTGTTTTTTGGAGATTTTACCATCAGTGTTTGGGCTGTCTTTTGGAGCTTAGTAAAGGTCAGCACACACAGCATCTCAGAAAGATCCCATAGGCTCACAAGAGCATTTGCACTTCCAACTGCAAAGTACCTGCCAAAATCAAAATAAAGTTATAAACTAAATGCTAGGATCAAAAATATGCAACAAACAATCACATCCAAGTCTTTCCTTGTCTCTAGCTTACATTTCAAGTTTGAATTCAACCTTTGCAGCCATTCATTCATATACATTGCCAATTAGTCTCCTCCAAAAATAATTTGAATCGCAGAAAAAAGGACCTATTATTTGAGAATGAAAACTAACATTGAATAACAAAACTATTTGAGGAGCAATTACTTACATGAAGAAACCTCCATAGATTAAGGGCATATTCAGTCTGATTCAAAATATAAGTACCTGGATCATATCCTAATGGCCCATGGCAGATTTTGGCATATATGCCAGGGTATAGCTAATAGCATTGGTGCAAGAGCATAGCTATGAGGAGGGAAGGATATCTGAAGCTCCTTTGTGACTTCTATATTTTGCAGCTGAGTAGCTATTTTCTCCTCCAAGTGTCATGAGAAATATAGCCATAGGATATTCTTCGCAGTGATTCTATTTAGCATGTATGCAACTAGTAGCTACTCTAGAAATACCAACTTATTGTCCTCAATGCCCAACAAATAGGCCACCATTAAACATACTAAGTGTCACTGTTGAAATCGTTGAGTGATAGTGGGAATTCGAGGAGAACTGTAAATGTGTGCTACAAGCAAAGGCTATTTGCAAAAGTTAATTTCATGCATGCCATCCTAGGCATTAGCTAGGGTATTGGCATTGCATTTGAAGGAGCCCAAGGGAATACCAAGCATCCTTCTTATCATCTCCTCTAAAATGGTGCATTTGAACTGGGTATCCTTCCCTTTAATGGTGCAGGAGGCAAGGTCAAACAACTTAGAGTAAGCAAGAATTATTTTTGGGTATAAGCGCACAATGGGAACAAGGAATTCGGGTAGATGGGAAGTTCACATTCTATCAGCATGGTTACTAGAGGCATGCATAGAGTGTTTCCCAAATGCAACCTTACAGTGTTGGAATGCACCATATCTAAGTGAGGTAGGGCTGGTACAAAGTTGGGCATCACAAATAAGGTTTGCATCATCACAAAATAACTCAGGTTTTACATTAAGGGAATAGAGAAGAGGGTTACTTGGTTTGGCCACCACCTCATTCGTATACATGGTTGTGTAGGAGACATAAGGCAGATCCAATTCTGGAAGGAATTTCCCTCTTTCTAATGGTGAAGCTGAGATTGCGATCTTCACTTGCTTATGTTTTTCAAGCTTTGCAAAGTTGTATTATATAGGGGCTCCAAAAAGTCATACATATTAGAAAACCATTCTCTTTGCCAGCCTTGAATTCTAAGAGAGTAGAGCAATAGGAAGTAAAACAAACTCTCTTCTTTTGGAGCAATGATTACAATGCAGTACCATAGCATAAAATTGAAATTTTATCCTTCCTCTCATAGTTGAACTAATAGAAAGGAATACAAGAAGTCATTGGCATCACTCAGTGAATGGCTTTGCAATGAATCTAAGAAAAATGGTTATTGAAATGGATGAGAACTTGTAACAAAAATGCCTACTAGAGTCCAAGAAAATGTAAAAGAATCGTAGGATGGCAGGAAATAGCCTGGAGGTAGTTGGATGGGAATTTTAACATCATTTTGAACTTAAGAAGGAGCTAATGATCAATCTGACCACCATGTGTGAAGATGACATTCTTGAAAGCTAGAGGGCAATCATTTTTCAAATTGGTAGACATGGCATTGAATATGCATTTGGTCTTAGAATTAAATTTGAAGAACTTTGAAAAAATACCTCCAATCAGAGCTTGACCATCTTATGGAAAATATTCATCAAGAGCTTGTTGGAGCAGAGCATTGTTGACTAAGTGTTAACGAGTGTATTTCCTACAAATAAGTCTCAACAAACAATGACATTGAACTATATCCATCACATTTGATAGGAAACATGAGCCCACTTCCAAGAATGAAAGACAACAAAGAGAGTCCAACAACATCTTTGTTCTAACTAACTAACTCGAATAGCACCTTCAATCAATTCACAGTCAAAATTAGAACCCTTTTCAGTTTATGCGTGTCAAATGCTCCAGCTTTTGTAGGAGCCCATTTGGGGGCCTCGATGCAAATAGGTAGATTTACCATGCTTGGAAAACATAGACAAAAAAATAGAGCAGAGGAAAGGAATAATGAATTAACAAGTTCATAATGGCATGTAAAGAAATGATGGTAAGGATGAAGATCTCAAAAAGATATGTATGAATCACTAACACAACTGAAAATTAGGAAGGGAGTAGAATGAATGTCAAAGTAGCAAATTACGCTATAGTTGACAAGCCTATAAAGTATTGAAACTAAAACTACAAAATTTAAAAGCATATGTTAGATATTGAAAATCTATTGAGAGAGAATTTCTGGCAGATGTGAGAGGGGTAACACGTACCAATACCAGCTCAGAGAGCTGACAGTATACTAGCCATCCACTTAGAATATTTTCCCATCCTGATTGTCAAGTGTACGATTTCCATGAAGGAATTAATGCAATTCAAATCTCTAACAGGTCAGAGGTTACTAGAGGTCCATTTATCACCAAACTCAGAAGGGAAAACTACACATTAATTTTAGATGAATCTAGTCGGAGTCCTTTACCATAGATAGTATTGAACACTCAACATTGAGAATACACAACTTTGAACACCAATTGAAGATAAATCAAAACTTTCCTATCAAAGGACTTATTTAATTGATCATCAATCTTGCTAAATTCTGTTTGATTAGTTCCCAACTTCCCAGTAATTGATGTTTTTTCCTATTGCCTAGTTAGCAAGAGTGCCTACTAGGAAGCTTTCTTCTCTATAACTGTTGGACTTCATAGTAATTGAAACTTTGTTGTAGAATTTTAATCTGATAAAAATGTATTCTATTTTTTAGTTGGCTGAGAATTATGAGATAGTATGTTGATTATCACCATATAATACCCTTCAATGTGAGAATCTGTTTAATTGTGGCCATGTTTAGGAGCCATATAGACACAGAGTATTGCACAACAGGGATGTTGTAGTCTGCAAAACAAAAAGACTAAGTTACCGGTTCGGTTTTGGGTTCGGGTTCGGGTTCGGGTTCGAGAACCCGGTTCGCCAGTTCGGGATTTTTTTTTTTTGGGTTTGGGTTCGTTTTCGGTTCAGTAATACAAAAACATATAAAAATCAGAAATATATACATATTTGCAGCAGTAATTAAGTTCAGAATACACCACCATATTAATAGTCAAATAACATAGCAAAAATACACCACCACTTTATACTCAAAAGTCAAATGTCATGATATAGAATTATAAATTAAAGTTTACAATCAGCCATTAATAATTATTAATTATTGATCATTGATCAATCTGAATCATATGGGTCATCAAAAAAAGCAGCATCATCAGCATCATTAGATGCTAAATTTTGTGTAGAACCACAAATAGCATTAGTGGCACTCGCACAAGCACTACCACTAGCACTAACAGTACCGCTCTCATGCTCAGTAGTAGCTGCTTCAGGCTGATAGTCATCATCAATATCAAGTGCAGCTAAGTGACTTGTGGAAGCATCCAAGTCAAGCTGCTCTGGCTCAATATCCCACCTCCTTGTGTCTCCTTCTTTGTAAGAACTATGTTTGTGTGTAAGGAGGCGCAAGTTTGAATGCACATACACCAAGTCCTCAGCCTTTTTTGAATGTAGCCTATTGCGTTTTATTGAGTGGATGAAGGAGTATGTGCTCCAATTCCTCTCAGAAGAGGATGAACTAGCAACCTATTAAGACCAAATTAAATTAATAAATAGTTAAGAGTTACAAAAATTAACTAAACAAATTATTAATTAATTAAAATTAAAATTACAAATATAAATTATAAAACTTACTTGGGATAAAACTTTTATTGCAATAGGTTGGAGGTGCATGTATTCTTGCCCATGGAAGTACCACCAACTATGAGCAGCCACCCTACACTTGTCTCGAAGAGCATCCATATTCTGATCAACACTCCCAGAGCATGCAAAAGCCATAAACTCAGCCCTCACTCGATCACGTTGGTCACGATCACTGAAGATTCTACGAATTGCTGCCTTGTACCCTTGGGCCACTTCACCATCCCTATATGGAGCAACTCTTGATGAAGTAGAAAGTATCTCAGGGCTATAATATTTGGGACTCAATGCAAAAGCGAGAAGATGCAAGGGAGTGGTCATTTTGTTCCATCTATCAACCATGATTTCCTGTAGCTCTTTGAAGAATTTTTCTTCAGGATCTTCCTCTTTTGCATTGATGATGGATCTCATCTTCTCAATCATTGAGTCAATACCATCATATACTTCGCCCAAACAAGGTCTATCCAAGTCAGTGTAACGGATCATGCTCAGTATGGGCTCGGTGAAACTGACGAGATACTCAACACGATCCCACCAACCATCATCTAGGACCCTTTGCTTGATCCTATTTGCCCTTTCATTGCTAGATTGCCTCCATACAACCCAATTAGGGCTGATTACCATGGCACATAGTGCCTCACGAACCTTTATAAGTCGTCTCAACACAATTGTGTTGGAGGCAAAACGGGTCTCGGCAACCTGTTTGAAAATCAAAATTAAAATTAAAATATAATTTAAATATAAAAATAAAATTAAAAGAAAATTCAAAAATTTAAAAATATTGAGAATTAACTTACCTTCAACAACTCCAATTTAGAGAATTGTATAACATTCCTTGCGTCATATGGTGGTTGGTGACAAACATTTGGATGTCTTCGCCCTCCGCATACACCTGTTTGATCCATTCAATTTTGGATCCAATTTTTTGTAGCATTAGATTGAGGGAGTGGACAGCACAAGGTGTCCAAAAAATGTGTGGATACTTCTCCTCAACCAATAACCCAGCAGCCCTACAATTTTTGGCATTGTCGGTTACAACTTGCACAACATTTTGATGGCCCACTTCTTCAAAAGCTTGGTAAAGGATGTCAGCAATAAATGGACCATCTTTCACCTGTCCTTCACAATCCACTGCTCTCAAAAACATTGCCCCTTTAGGGGACACAGCAATAACATTGATCAATGGGCGATTTCTTGCATCTTTCCATCCATCAGAAACTATGGTCACCCCTGTTTCGATCCACGAATCCCTTATGGGCTTCAAAGAGTCTGCTACATGTTTCACCTCTTTCTCCAATAAGGTGCAACGCACCTTCTCAAAACCTGGGCCCTTATACCCCTTTGGAGCCTCATTAATAGATTTCACCATTTTTTGCCAATATGGTGAACGAACAACATTGAATGCCAATCCATTGGCATAGACACATCTTGCTATGTCTTGATCAGCAATCTCTCTTGCCTCATTTTGAAATGAAGCTTCCAACGGTCCCTTAGATCTTTTATTTGAAGAGGGCATGGTTTGCTCTTGAGGGATGTCCATAAATGGATGGCTTTCTATAGGTGGAAAATAAGAAGGTGGTGTAGGGGGTTTCATGGATCGAGATCCTTTCTTCAAAGGATGGCTTGTTTTACCACTGGTTGTTTTTTGGTCTGCCTTTTCTTGCTCAGCAATATATTTCAACACTATATCTTTTGGAATGCCTTCGTTGTTTTCACCTGGACAATTTTTGATGCCTGTTTCAGGGATCCCGCACAAATGCCCTTTTACTCGACTGTATGAGCTCGAATATTGAACATTGCAATGACTACAAATCCAAATATATCCTCCACCACCTGGAAGTTGCCGAACCATTTCTACATATTTCCAAAGGGGAGAGGTTGGGTTTATTTTGAAACGAGATTGGATTGAGCCTGAGGAGGTACCGGTTGCCATTGTAATACGGAATAGTGAATACCTAAGGCACAACATATTGAAATTTTGGTATTGATTCATTGAATTTGAAAGTAAAAGACTTAATTAATTTCAAAAAAATGAAAAAATTGAACATGTGTTATAGACATTTAGAGGAATGAAAAGTAAAACAAAACAAAAGAATTGAAGTTCACTTGTGAAAAAAAATGTAAAAAAAATAATCAAAAACTTCAAAGAACCTACCTCTTTTGAAGAAATCTTGCTCTACGATCTTCTTAGCAACGAATAGACACTTGCAAGTGCTTAGGAATAGCACAACAATCAACTTTGAACAATCTACGATCAGCCTTCAAGTCTATTCCAGCTTGTGCAAGCAAAAGAGAAAGTTCAGCAATGGAGGCAAAAAATTCTTTTTTCTCATTCACAAATTGGTAAATGAGTTTCGCTTTACCTATTTCATGTTTTTGAGGCAAGTATTAGGGTTAGAATTAATTAAAAAGTCCCTAAAAGTCAAAAACGAGTCAAAAAAATCATTAAAAAATGAAAAAAAAAATTGGAAAAACGCGCCTGGGCGCGGAATTGAACCCGGATTCGAACCGGGTTCAAATTTTTCGAACCCTGTCCGGACCGACAGTCATGGGTCCGGACCCTGGCCGAACCCACAGTCCAAAAACCGGACCCAAGGCGAATTTCTTCGAACCAGACCCGAATTCCGGACCCGACTCGAACCTGAATCGAACCCGGGTCCTTCAGTAGCGAATCCGGTAACATAGCAAAAAGATACATGTAGAATAGAACCTAGAAATCTGAACAGAGATATATAATAAATGAAAATTATAAACGAATAAGAGGAAACCTGGAAAAACAACTTGAACCTTTGAGCAAAGAGGTACAATGATTTGAGATATATTTTTGGAACAACAAAAATATTAGTGTTTGAGAGATATGAGAAAGTGGTGATGTTTTTTATTAAAGGGAAAATAAGTTGTAATGGGCTTCTAAAACTTATTTTCAATCAGAAAAACAGCTGAAAAACACAAACCAGTTAGCAATAATATAGAAAATCATATACAAGAGCAATCTGACAGCTATCAAAAAAGTCGTTCTACAACATAGCTGTAGCCAAGTCACCGTTGAAGAATAACCTATGCAATTTATACAGGGGTATGTATTTTGGGGACAGACTTTTGTGATCTTTTGCTGCACTTTTATGGTACTATTGCTGCTCCTTCTGACAGTATATTGCTGCACATTGAAATTGATATTGATGTTCATGAAAAGTTGACATTGCTGCTTATTCATCATCATTATGCTGCTCATTTTGTCTATGATTGCTGCACTTTTGAGTGCCATTATTTGCTGCTCTTTTATGTGTTATGATGGCACTTCAATTCTGCAATTATGACTGTCTTTATTGCTGCTCTTCTTCTGATTATTTTGCTGCTCCTTCTGTGTCATTTCTTTAAGCAACTCTGTTTTTCCTTCATAACCTGGCTTTTTGAACGAGTGGCAAATGTTTTTCTCTTTCCAAGCTTTGATTGCTATTCTCAACTGCGATAATTTGGAAGACTGTTCCTTAAAATCATCTCACAGTTGCTCTTTGATTCATTGCCCTGAGACTTTAGCTACACCATCAACATCCTTGTATGTTTCATCATCTTAAATTGGGCTTTTATCTTTTACCCTCAGTTTGTCATATCTTCCTTCTGTAACTGAATTACCTCCTTCATTCTTTATAAGGTCTTCTCTTGATTAGCTAACTCTCCAATCTCACTATCATTTAAACTTTACTTGTGACTGTGACTACCTTTAATTCCTTGCACAACAAATGTGCTTTTGCAATTGTCACTCAACATTGTTTTATGAGTCTTGAGGCACTGCCATCAACATTAACAGTGGAAACTAAACAAGCTTGCTGCCTCCTCATCACTCATCACCATGCTTCTTTGCTTGAGTTCTAAATACTGTGAACCCTAGACTCATGATTTCACTTTTGGCTGCCACTTGAACTGAAATGGTGACTGTTATTGAACCTGTTGCTCTCTATGATATATGACTGTCCATTTATATTGCCTCTTGGACTATCATAATGACTGTATTTGCATCCTTGACCAAGCACAACAGGTGTCAAAGACAACCATGGTGCAAAAGGAAACTAATGCCTACAAACAAATTAAGAAGTAACAGCATTGAAGAAGACACCAAAGTTTCGACGGTGTGTATGAAAGATACTACAACAGTTGCAAAGGAAACATTTGATTGAAATATATATATACACTGGGTGCTGTTCATGCCAATCATAGACTCTTTTGACCCTTCCCTTATCTTATTTCTTTCATCATCCTGTGTTCTTGGCGTGGTGGCTGTCCTTTTTATCATTTGACACTTATTCTTGCATCTGTTGCCTTGGCTTTCCCATAAGACGACTGTGCTTTACATCCAGAGGACTGTCATGGTATCAAGCTTAGCATTATCCTTTTACCTCCCTGATTACTATTCCTTACATAAATGACTGTCACCTTCTCTGAGTTAACAGTTTTAAGTAACCCTCTCCAAAGTTCATGATCTATCCTATTGATTGCTTCATTTTATTGTCTCCTTTACACAGTTATCTATGTCCCTTTAGTTCTACCCTGCTCATGACTACCTTCTATGTCACGATTCACTCATATTTACTGCCCTCACTGTCATAAAGCTCTCAGTATACTATTTCTCATACTTGGAAACATGAGAATGTTAGTCAAAATTCAACTTTCTTGAGAAACAACTTGCCTTGTCTATCAAGATTCAACTATAACTTCACAGTGGTTGTCCTATGAGCTTTCTTGATGACTGTTCATGATCTTAATCATTTAGTTTGCACATCCTTTCATTGCTTCCAAGGTTTCTCATGCATCGAAGCCTCCAAGTTCACTATGATACAGGATGCTGCTCCCCTGGTCGATGTCACCTCACTAATCATCAATTTTCCCTTGATCTCACTTGATGTATAAGCAATGGTGACCGTTGGCACTGTGGCATTAGTGACCTTTGAGTGCATTCATTTATGGCTGTCTATATCTGCCTTAATAATGACCATTCTTTTGTAACTTATTATCCTTTTGATAACCATTGATTAGAACTTTCCTCTATTGCAAATATCCCTCACTAAAGATGAAGGTTGCTTTGATGTGAATGTGACCACATATGGCATGACTACCCCTAGTCTTTTGTGAACTGAGTTTCATTCATACCGCTGTCCTCCATTTTTTTTTTTGTAGCTTCAGCTGCATTCTTTGCTATTTCCAACATGGAGACTTCAAGCTTTGCGCAAGCTATCATAGCCTGTCCTCTGGACTATCTATGTTATTGTAGGGCATATTTTTTGTTTCTCTCCTCGTTTCCACTTAACTTATAGCATGAATATCTTCAATAAATAGATGCATGGGAGAGAAATGGATGAACAATGTGATTTGCATGGTAGATATGGCGCATCTATATAGCAAAAGAGATTCCATGGGTTATAAACTAACAGACCTGCTTTTGCATGAACAATGTTATCGTAGGGGATATTTATTGTTGCTCTCCTTGTTTCCACTCAACTTATAGAATGAATATCTTCAACAAATAGATGCTTGGGAGAGAAATGGTTGAACAATGTGATTTGCATGGTAGATATGGCACATCTATATAGCAAAAGAGATTTTATGGGGCATAAACTAACAGACCTGCTTTTGAATGAGCTGGAAACATGATCTTCAGGGCCCTCACAGCTCCTTGTCTTCATGAGAAAATTCAATGCCCAGCTTCACTCTTGATAAAAATCATTGATAGCTGTTATGAAAACCTAGAAAACTGAGAAAGGAACTTGAACTGAGCAAAAATTCCATTAATTTTTTTTCCCTCTGTTTCTCTCCTCATGCACGTGAAAATTTTTCTTTTCCCATTGATTTTCTTTATGCAACTTAAGTGATTTTCCCTTTTTGGTGTGATTTAGACACCTCCTTGTTTCTTTGCTTTTGGCATGGAAAGATAGTGTTTGAGGAATAAAAGAACTTGAATTTCCCTTTTTAATCAAAATCTTTTAATAAGACTTTGAATAAAAGCACAACCTTCACCCTTAAAGGATCAAAAATCTTAGGACCAGATTAGACTATTTAAATGAAATATTTAAATAATCCAATGTCTACAAAAGTGATTACAATAAAATTTATAAAAAAAATGCCCAAAGGTTGCAAATTCCAACTACTTCTGCAATCAATGAACCTGGGCCCTTCTCCCTTGTCTTAGGATTGTAGTGGTTGACACAAGAAACAACAAGTTCCTGACTTTGTATTGAGATTGGAAAGGAGGCTGCCTCAATAAGACTGAAATCTCTGCCATTACATGTTGCAAACCTGCAATTATGTGACTGCAAAAAACAACAGAAAACTGTTGTTTTCATTGATTGAACCACCAACTTGGGACTTAAACAACATCTTGAGAGGTACAGATGGAGCTTGCAATCCTACGTATTGTTTTGCCTGATTTTATTTTGAATACCCTACTATTTTGCCAACTGAAATGGCTGAAAATTACTTCTAAATCTTGGAAAGCCAACCCTAACAATATATGACTGCCATACACCATAAAGGAGCTTTAAAAACTCTTGTTTCACAGACTGAAATCTCTCATTTAAGGCTGAGAGTGGCATGGGAGCCCACAAAAGACCAATAGAATATTTTTTAATTCGTTTTGGGCCTTTTTTTAAAAAATTAAGCGTAATTGTAATAGAACAGTTGGTTGTCCCTGAGATGATCAGGGAACATCAATGACATGCCCAAACATCCCCACAAAATCTCCACATTTCTGGGATATCAGGGCTAAAACAAATTGACAGCGAGCAGCAAGGGGGGCCATTTCTGAGGCATCCCCCCCTCCTTGGAATGTCCCCAGAATAGAGACATGTCAAAAAATGTTGGGGACACGTCCCCGGGAACATGATGAAAAATTGAAAGTTGCCATTACCTCATATCTACATAGGTAACCAGCCTTATGTTCTAGATCAACACATCATCAGCTAAAACTAATTTCACATACGATCTACATACAGTTCATGAAAAATATACATAACCAACCTGAGATCAAAGGAACCTCTGATAACATGATAATTAGTAACAATATGCCCCTTTCGATCCCATATAAACCCCGATCCTGAACCCTGGGGAACTTCCAGAACATCCAGTGTGAAAGCATCCTTCCTATAACAATGCAAGAACATAATATATCAGTGTATTTTAAGTTTTAGAAACTAAATGGCCAGTCCCAACATATCAGCATACCTTTTTGAGCAAAATTTTTCCATAATTTACAGAGATTTATAGTAGTATAGCAATTGATGGGATCCATACATCTAATTTAATTTTTAAACAGAACGAATTCCATTGCATATAGACTGGTAAAGTAAAATAATGTAATAAACCTTTACTAAATTACAGCTTAACATGGTTTAGTGAAGTTGATCCTACAAAACTATCTCTTGCAACTAAGTGTCAATTTTTAGTAAGCAAGAAGCAATAGCTTCTTTGAACTCCCTATCGTACATGGATCCATCCTTAAAATACTTCTTTTCAAGGTAGCTTCCCTTTGCAGGGTAGCCTTACATCAGCTGAGCGACAGTTACAAGGGATGTCTCACCCTATGAAAGCTATAAAAGCTAAAATCTACATAGGTAGGTCTTTTTAAAAAATACTAAACCCTCCTAAGCTAAATGGTGTATCATCCTGGAGAACGGTTGCTTTGAATCTTGTTTCTAGAACAAATAGAAAGCAATCAGACTTATCATACACCATGTGCTTTTGCAACTTTCTCTAATCATACATGTATTCTCTCAAAGAGGGCATCTCTCATAAGGCTGCATGGTCAAGTATCTCTATATTCTGGTTAGGAAAGAGGAACGAATCAGAAAGTGTTTATCAGCCAAGACTTTGTAAGTATCAAAACAGGCAACAATTTGCCCTGGATTTAGCACTCTTTGTGAAACAAGCAATACAGAATTCAACAGAGTAATAAAAAATGGTAACTGTTAAAAGTAACCATATAGGGGATTAACATAATTTACTGAAATTCCAGTTCTTTTAACAGTCCATACAAATTAAGAGCGCATATAAACAAATAATTAACTAATAAGTAAATAAAACAAATATTATATCAACTAAATTACCGTAGCAATTCTTTTTCTTACCAGTGAAATTACTCTAATTCAAATAACAATAAAAACTCCCACACCCAAAATAAAACAATGAATGAGATTGCTGGTATAGACCCAAAAAGAAAACATTCATATTTAGTATCTTCGAATCCTGAAAGGCCTTAACAAATCGAGCTATGAAAGGCCTGCTACATTCAAAATATTGAAGGGTAAGACAAATTAGAACAAACAAGAATTAAAAACTATACATCAATTAGGCTATAAACCTAGTTAGATTATGTGTGCTTGTAACATTGTGGAGCAAGAGGACAAATACCCATCTGTTAGACGGACACTAATCTGTCTCAATTAGCATGATGCACAAGCTAGTCTATAATAGATATGAGAGCGAACAAGAATTAAAAAAATATACACCAATTAGACCATAAGCCTAGTTAGGATTAAGTGTGTTATAACATTATGGATCAAGAGGACCAATACCCATCAGTTAGGCAAGCAATAATAACCAAGATTCCATGTAAAAAACTGACAGAACCATGTGGGTTTCATCACCTCAGAAGAAACTACCCACATGGTATCTTGAGCTAAAGAGAGATTGAATTTTTTTAAAGCGACAGAGATGTAATGAAAGTATCTATTACCCTAGTGCTGCCGGTTTGATATCCTCGATTGCAAAAACCTTATCATCCTGCATCAACTCAATTGCAAATGGAATTGACTCTGTTCCGACCCAATATGCAGTCACATAGGATGCCCGAACTCAATTCTTTTCTTCTTCCTTCATTCTAGGGTATTTAGCAAATATTTTCTCCAATTTTCAAAAGATCTGGGAAAAATCTGCAGACTTGGGAAGCTCTGTGGTAAAGTCTTGTCCTGCAGACCTCGCGGCGGCGTAGGTTTCCTCTAGTGTGTCGTGGTGCAAATCCTCAAACTGTGCATTTAAGCTCTCCAGAACAGTGTTGAGAGACTTCTCCAGAGCACAACATTTGCAATTGCACTTGAAACCCCAGAGCCCACACATGGCTTCTCGCTGCGATTGGGGAAGCAGAGCAACAGAGTAAGAGATGGTGATTTCTTCTCTCTTCTTGATGGGTTTTACCGCATGCAAGAACATTGCGCTTCCTACATTCAGTCTGGTTGCATTGGGGAGGCATGAATGATTGATAAACGACGACAGTAGCCATACCCCATTAAAACCCTCGACAACTTTATGCTACTAATCCACAGAGCCATGTCTTTAGAACCTATAAAAAATGATCGAGTTTGCAGTGAAAGGGAAAACAACATCTCACACTGTATACCTGTGATGCTCGATAGGGCGAACGATGGAAAAGAGTACCCTTCAAACATTCCTCGACCTTCGCCTATCTTGCTCTCCATACCCTGCTCCACAGGAAAATGCATGTCGAAGGAGGGAGGGAAAATGAATAAGGGGAGGGAAATAAAAAAATTATTTTAGAAAAGTATTTTTTTATAATTTTTTTTTTACTGACAATTAAAAAAATTAAAAATATAATTTAATCGTAAAATATAAATTTAAGACAAAATTAATATTTTTTCTTAAATTAATGTTTTAAATCGTTTCTTTATGTAGTAGTGTTTTCTTGTCATTTTCATATTTTTATTAAAGTATATTATCCATTAATGTTAACAAAATGTATTTTCTTTTTCATTGCCTTTCGTGGAGATTTCCATGCATTTTTTAAATGAGGATTATAATATACATATATTATTTTAAAAGTACATTATCAAATTATTTTTTCATTAATCATTTTCCTTTCATTTAGCTTACATTTTTCAAATTGAAGTATATTTTTGTTTCTAATTCATACATATTATCACATATTCAATTTAGATTTTTAAATTTTAATTTAGGATGATTTATTTTAGAAATAAATATAAGTGTAAGAATTATTTTGGATATATTTAATTTGAATATTATATTTTTTCTATTTCTTGTAAACATAAGTTTTTCATCGAATATCAAAGTCTTTGTTTCACAATGGAAAAAAAAAAAATCTAAAAAACATTTATGCACTAGTTATTGATGTCCTTATTTTAACCAAAGAAATAAATTAATTTGAATAATACAAAAAATATTATATGATATGAAATAAACGTATGTATAAATTAGAATTAATCTTGATTCAAAAATTAATAAAAAATAAAATATGAGACAAAAAATTATGCAAAAATATTTATGAAATAGATATTGGTATTACCAATCTATGTTTAAGAATTTATATATATATTATTTGTAAAAAATATGTGATACCCAATAAATATCATTTTTTAAAAAAATTGTTAACTCTAAAAAATAAGTTATTAATATTTATATAAAAATATTCACAAATCATTTTAAATTTTTTTTTTAAATTACAATTTGCATAAAAAAATCATAGAAATTACTAGTTCACATCATTTTCATATAGCAATAATTCACAAACCATATACTAAATTATTCTATAAATTTAAAAGAGAATTATTCTAATAGGGATGATATATATTCAACATGGTATTAGGTGGATAATTTTAGGTTTCTACATCACCCACTCAAAATTCACAATTCATGCTAATGCAAAGGACTTCATTGACTTTATTGATTATCTCAAGATAGTTCTCAACCAATCAAAGAATTTAGACTAAATTGTGGCTTAAAATTGAATTCTATGAAGGCTTGGGATTAAAGCTAGCACCATTGCAATGAGAAATCATAAACACCATGAATATAAAGGCCTGAAACAATGCATTAAAATTAGGTCTCCATGGGGATGAAAGTATAGCCCCTAATTCCATATCTTGAGATCACAAATTGAATTCATTTCAACAATAGAATCAACTAATCCAATCTAAATAAGGATATTCCATCTAAAATAACTTTCTAAAGAACCTAAATCTAGGAATAAAAATAATATCACCATTAGGAAGACATACTAATAGAAGGGTTCTATTACAATCATGACCACAAAATATTAGGAATACCCTAGAATCACAATGACAAGTCTCGCAATATTTTTTTTTAATGCAAATCGCTACTAGGGAGGGTAGCACTTTGTCCATTCCTTCAAAAGATATATATTACTTCACAAAGCAATATCAAAACATACACTATATGTTTGACAAAATAGTGATCAAGCCTGTTCCTACATTAGTCATTCTGCTTATCAGCCGATCAGACAAAACATTTAATTTGCAATTACATGCTTTAGAAACCAATCAAATCTTTTTCCAAGACAACCCCTTTGAATTTCTCGACCATTTCACCTACCTTCGTCTCAACTCTTGCATCTACCACCCCATAGACAAATCTCTCTGTTGGCCACTCCTCGTAGGCATCTATAGCTATCATGGTCGCCTCCACATATACATCAACCAGAATTTTAACGCAGTTCTTTGTTACCTCCTTGCTTCTTGTTGAGTGAAGAACATTGGTAAGGAATTAGAGACCAAGCATTGCCTGATCGTGGAAATGGTCTCCATACAGTTGGTGTTCCCCAATGACCCTCCCTATACCTAACAGCATGTCCTCTTATCCAACCTTGAAGAGGCATGATAGATAAGCTTCGTAGGTCTCAAGCAATGCCTCAATTAGCTGGCCCCGCCTTGTTGAAATTTAATAACATCTACACAAAGCTAGGACCTCCATTACTACCAGTGGTTAGCTATGTTGATGTTAAGAATAGATTCATCTGGAAACTCTAAGACAAGAGGATTCTCATAATAGATAGGTGCTTCTGCCAGTTGTTCTGCAATGACCTGACCCTTGATTTCTTTTCTCTCCACATACTCAATGTCATATTCTGATAATATCATTACCCATTTTTTCATTCTTCCTGTGAGCATTGCCTTTGATAGTAAATGTTTGAGGGGATCAATTTTGGTGATGAGCTTTATCTTGTGTGCCAACATTAGAATTTCTAAATTTTTGAGACGCGAACACTACTGTGAGACATGTTTTCTTGATAAATGAATAGTTTAACTCATGCCCAACCACTGCCCTACTAATATAGTAAATAGCCCTCTCAGTTCCATTTTCATCATGCTGGGCTAAGAGAGCCCCAAGGGTTGCTATTGTTGCTGACACATATAAGATCAATGACTTCTTTGGGATGGGTGGCATTAAGACTGGTGGTGTCAGTAAGTATTCCTTGATCTTGTTGAATGCTTCTTCACTCTTGGTATCCCATTTGTATGCTACTCCCTTGTGGAGTAGTTGAGAATATGGGTTCTGCTTGTCTGCCAGTTGTGCTATGAATCTTCTAATGGATTGGAGTCTGCCTTGGAGGCCTCACAATTGTTTTAATTTTTTCGGTGCCTTCATCTCAAGGATTGCTTTTACTTTTGCTGGATCCACCTCGATACCCCTCATGGACACTATGTATCCTAGCAATTTACCCGATTGTACACCGAAGATGCACTTCTTGGGATTTAGTCTGACTTTGTATTCCTCCAGTTTGTCAAAGATAGCATTTAGTGTTGCTATGTGATCTTTTCTTTTTGTGGATTTAGCTAAGATGTCTTTGACATAGTCTTCAACCATCTTATGGATCATGTCATGGAATATCAATGTCATATCCCTTTGATATGTTGCTCCTGCATTCTTTAGGCCAAATGGCATCATGTTCTAGCAATAAGTCCACCATGGACAAGTGAATGTTGTCTTATGTTGATCCTCTTTTTCTATCATGATTTGATTGTATCCTAAAAATCCATCCATTAGTGATAGCATCTCATGTCTTGCTATCATGTCTACTATCATGTCGATGTTGGGAAGTGGGAAATCATCCTTTGGACATGCCTTGTTCAAATCTCTAAAGTCTGTATAGATTCTAATGGCTTCGTCAGGCTTTGAAACAGGTACCAAGTTTGATACCCATTCTGGATAATCTATTGGTCATATGAATCCTGCATCTAGTAGCTTTTTTAGCTCCATTTTGACCAATAAGGCGATCTGAGGATGCATTTTTCGAAGCTTTTGTCTGACAGGTTTTGCATTTGGATACATTGCCAAGTGATGAACCATAGTATTTGGATCAAGCCATGGCATGTCAGCATAACTCCATGAGAATTTTATTTTCCTTTCCTTTAGGAATGCTGCTAGGAGTTCTTGCTCTTCTGATAATAGTGATTCCACATAGAATGTGATATGCGGGGTCTCCTCTGTTCCTAGGGTTACAGGATTGCATTTTTTGGCTAAGACAGTTGACTTCTCCTGATGAATAGTTCTTAAAGGAAGATTGAATCCTTCATCCTCAGGCGCCTCAGAGAGGTTTTCATCGTTGGATACGTCCTTTCTTTTTACTTTTTTCTCATCAGAGAGTGCCATAGTGTGCTTTTCACTCAAGGACTTGGATATTATTCTTAGTTTCTCACTTTTGCGATTGGAGGATTTAATTGTTTCCCCATAATAGGCATGTGTGTCCAACTCCATTATAAACCCTTCTTTGTGATCCCCATCTAGAATATTGTCCCGCAATCCCATGAATTTTGAGAGTGCCTCATCATTTTCGAATGTATCAAGAATCGATGGTCCTCGTTGGTCATAATCGATGAGTTGGGGATATACTAAATGGATCTCATGATTTTGATGATCAGATTCGAAATATAAGGTACTAATCATGCAAAGGGCAGTATCCTCAAATAACCTAGGTAGATTGGTCATGGTATCCTCGTCATCACTACTAATATAGGCCTCAATTATAAAGTTATGTATGTCTCTACCTATGGATATTGATGAGCGTACTTCTATTACTATTGGCTGAGGAGAAATATTAACCGTTCTAACTGGAGGACTTTAGTCACGTATGGTTATACTCGGAGGGGTACATCCAAGGCTAAGATTTGTTATCAGTCACGTCTCTGGCATGATAGGTATTATGAGTTGATTATCATTTTTTCCAAGTCTCTGGTTTGTGTTGTAGCCCATTGCAAGCATCATTTGCAGACCCTTGCTTTTGTTATCCATTGGTTAATCTGGTACTATTCTTTCATCTTGATAGAGCATGTGTGATGGATCTTCCTCAATAACCTCCTGGCCAAGCTCTCCCTAGCTTGTGAATTCAGGATAGTCTTCTGGAAATGTTTGTGATGTGGAAGCATGATTCTCTTGTGGGCATCCCCGTCATCTAGGAGATTGTGGTAACTCTCCTATCACAAAAGCATTGTTAGGGAGCTTGTAGCTTCCACAATCATCATCCTGGATGATGAGATTGATGTTGGAGATGGTGGGAATGATAGGAGTGGCAGGTGCCTTTGTCACAGAAGTGGATGTGAGGATGGCAGGATCAATGTATTGTGTAGATGGGCCCTTATCATTTTTTGGAACTTGGGGGATTTTGTAATATTTTTTTTCAAGATTCTTGCAGTATGAGAAAGGTTCAGGATCTTTGTGGATGGTAATCTCTTGTCCATTATGTGTGAATTTCACACATTGGTGAAAATTTGATGCTACTGATTTTATCGCATGGATCCACAGACATCCTAGGAGGATATTATATGGTAAGTCAAGGTCTAAGACTTGGAAAGTAATTTCCATGGTGGTTGGCCCTACTTGAATAGGGAGTTTAATTGTACCTTGAGACACTCTTTATTGGTCGTCATATGCTCTTATCATGATTCCCTTTACTTTGTTAATGGAATCTTCTGATATTTTCAACTGCTTGATGAGGCTTAGGGAACATATGTTCAAGCCTGCACCTCCATCCACTAGGACCCTTTTTATTTTTCTCTTATGTACTATGGCTTCCAAGTGAAGTGCACCGTTGTGAGATGGTTGGGCAGGGAAATCTTGCTCAGAGAATGTAAGGAGATTAGGCGTAATGATATTTCCGACCATAGCTTGGAATTGTTTTGCATCAAGATCTACGGGGACAGTGGATGAGGCCAACGCTTCCTAAAGAATTTTTCTATGGGAAGATGATATTTTTAGCAACTCCATGATGGAGATCTGTGTTGGAATTCTCTTGAGTTGATCTATGACATTGTAGCCATTAGGAACAGACCTAGATGGAAGGACTCTATTTGGCTAGGATGATCTTGCGATGGTTACTTTTTCGTCTCTTGTGGTGACTCCACAATCTTCGGCATGGGCGCCCTTGATGGATGACCATGCAATCTTCATTTAGGGAGGAAACGACTGATTCATAAACATGATTTACATTTCCTTTCCCTTTATCATATTTATTCCCTCTGTTTCCATGATTTGGCATCGGATTCGTATATATCTTAAGATCTTGATTTTCAGTAGGTTGTTCCACGTTTATGATTTTCTTGTCCATAAGATCTTGGATGATGTTTTTGAGCCTCATGCAACTATTTTTGGTGTGGCCTTTGATTTTATGAAATTTTCAAAGTTGATTCTCATTATACCAAGGAGGTTTGACATCGGGTTCTTGGTAATTCTCAAATGTAGGAGGTTTGATGAGTTTTTTGTTGATCAACTTTTTCATTATGTCCTTAAGTGGTTTCCCCAAAATGGTGTATTTTAATTTGGGATAACTTTTGTGTTGGGGTGGTCCCCTTTGGTCATTGAGATTATTGATGGTTGGATTGTTGTTGGGTTGATATGTTGTGTGATGAGTGTTTTGGTGTTGTGTTTGGAATTTTGGTGCGGGTGTATGTTGGCGTGGGGCACTAATGACTATCTTGGCATCTACGACACCATCATTAGTAACATTTTTGTTCCTTTCCCACGTGCGAGGTTTATCATTGTAATTGGATGGTGGGCAGTTGTTTTGCTATTTGTGATATGATGTTGATTCCACGGGTTGAGTCACAAGGGCTCTTTCGATGCTAAGCACCTTGGGGATCAATTGATTGTATGTGGTGATGCCCTGAACCTTGAGATGAAATGCCAAGTGGCCTTCAAGGTTGGCTATGATGGTGCAAACCTGTTGTTCTTCTGGCATGTTCCACTTGCTCTTATTGGCCTTGGATCGCCATCATTGAAGGAATGAAGTGAAAGATTCACCCTTTCCTTATTTTAGAGCTGAGAGTTCTTCGAGACTAATATCCATTGCAATGTTACATGCATAATTTTTAATGAATGCATTCCTAATTTCTTGGAATTTTCTAATGCTTGAAGGTAAGTGAGAGAACCATTCTATAGTGGGGCCTGCCAAGCTCCTAGGGAATAGTTGCATTAGATAAGTATCGTCATATGTGACCTCCATGCAATGAACCTAGAATTCCTTGATGTGATCTTCAGGGTTTCCCATCCCTCGATATTTTTCAAATTTGGGGATTTCAAATCCCTTAGGGAATGGTTTCATCTTGAAGCTCCTATCAAATGGATAAGGACACAAGTTACTTGGTGTCTTGGTTGTTCACCCGGATTGTATATCGAGCACTTGTTGAGAAAGAAACCTGATTTGTGCCATCACATCATTTTACGGATCAGGGGGTGGGATGAAAGTGTTTTGGGGTGTTTCAATCATGGGTTGGATGGGTGGGTTGGTCGTGTGTTGTTTGATGATATCTATATGTTATGTCGAGCTAGGTAGGCTTCCACCTGCTTTTGTATGAACAACGCTTGTTGTTTATCTTGTTGTTGTTGCGCTAAGATTTGTGCTTGTTGTTGCACTTGTTGTTGTGCTTGTTGTTGGGCTGCCAATTCTACTGCTTCTTGGTGTTCTTGATATTGCTTTATGGCTTGCTGATATGCTTGCAATTGCACTACTTGTCTTTATGCAAGGAGTTGTGCTTGATATTGGGCTTGTTATGCCTGATATTGAGCTTGTGCTTGTGCGGCTTGTGCTTGCACTGCTCGTTGTTGCAATAGGAGTTGTGCTTGAGCTGCCTTTTGTGCTTGCAATGCTTTCGCAGCTTCTTGTTGTTATTGTAGTAAAGCTTGCGCTTGTGCAGCCTGTTGCACTTATAATGCGGCTTGTGCAATTTGGGCAGCTTGTGCAACTTGTTGAGCAGCTAGTTGTATGAAATTTTGTTTCTAAACTTGTTGGCATCCTCTTTGAAAAGTGGCTTGCAATGTTGCGTTATATTGATTTGATGTGGTGGAATTTGGTGGTGGTGGGGTGGCGGTGGATTCGGAATGGCATTTGTGGTAGTGGTAAGCAATGATGTTGTGTTGATTATTTGATTGGTGGATGGTGTTGTTGATGTGGTGGTTTGAGTGGTAAGTGGCGATGTCGATGTGATTGGCCCTTGAGAGGTCACTATGTTTTGTGATGTTAGGGGCATGTTTGATGTTGTTGCAATTGCTTGTGCATTTTTCATCTGTTGTTGTGATGTCAACAACAAATTATGAGCATTTGACCTAAGGCTTTGGTTGATATTTGGAATGTTGTTTTGATCAATATTTGGTAGAGGGGGAAGCCCTAAGCCAAGGAGTGGTGTGGATGATGATGGAAAAAGTAGAAGTGGTGAAAATCTAAGGGGTGCGTGGCCTTGTGAAAATGTTGTGGTGTCAAAAATGCCCCCTGGTCTGAACATATCTCCCTCCTCTTGCGAATTTGTGAGGAGAAAAGTTTGAGGTGTTGCGTGAAAAAATGTTGATGATGGATCATGATGGAAAGTGAGAGGAACATTATTATGTAATGGGTTTTCGAGTATGGTTTGTTCCAAGGTGGTATTTGTATCCAAGTTTTGATTATTAACAAGGGGGTGCGTTTGAATAGCATTGAGAAATGCATTTCCCTTATTAACGTTAGGTTGGGTTGGAGCAAGAGATGTCATGATTTGTGGAATGTTTTGCATGATGTTTTGGGTTGGGGGTGTGGATGAAATGGGAATGGTGGATGAGATTGGACGAAATGATGTATCCACTATGGTACTCACGTCAAAATCCGAAGGTAACTTGGCCCCTTGTTTTGCTAGCTCAAGCATGTATAAAAAAGGGTTAAGTCTCATCATGATGTTAATGATTTTATGGTTCTTTGGATTTTGGATCATTTATGTTATTTCTTCGTGAGACATTCCAAAGGTAAGGTCCTCTCCTTGGCTTTCTTCTTGTGGATTTTGTGATGATGTCAGAAGGTTAATTGTGAGATTTCTAGACCTAATGGGATTCATTTCAGAAGTGGTTTGACTCAAATCACTTAAGGCGGGTGTTTCTTTGTTGGCTTCCATGCTCTTCTTGTATTGAGATCTAGTTTGAACCATAAAACAAGGATCAATTTTTAAGAATAGGAGATGAATCTCTTGATTATTTGGATTAATCTTTGTTTTATGCCTCCAAGTGGAAAATTTTAGGATATCTTGAGGATCAAAAGGTGATATGATGATGATGTAAAAGATGGATGATGTGGATGTTATGATCTTTTGGTAAATATTAAATGAGATACTAGGCTTTTAGGACTTTCAGATATGTTACAGATTTTGATTTTGATTTGATTTGTCCTTGATTGATTTTGATTTTGGATTTTGAACAAATAGATCCTAAGATGTTTGGATGATTATCTAAGGGATAGATTTGATCAAAGGATGATAATTTGAATATGTGCGAGAAGAAGGATGCATCTATCCACACTTATCCAAATAAGATGATAGCTTCACTAAGCATATGAAGAAGGATTCATCTACATATACTAAGCTAAACGAGGTGGTTTTGATAACTTTTTGTCTAAGAATATGCAAAAGGATGCATCTACACATACCTAGCCAAAAGTGATTTTGATAATGTTTTCAAGGATAATTTAGTCTAAAGGATTTTGATGATTTTGATTTTTCCAAAAAGCCTAGTATTAAGGATGATTTCAAGATTTGCAAAAGGTGATTGTGAGATGATGTTTGTTTTGATGTTTTGAAAGGTGGATGAAATTTTTTTGATTTGTTTTGATCCTAAGATGAACCTAAAAAAGACACTTTGTTTGCCTAGACCTAGGTATTGAAGAAAAAGCTTTTCTCTAAACAAGATGTTCAAACTCTCTAAAAAGATTTGGGTTTTGGCAGTAATAGAATGAATACAAACCGAGATTGTTCCTTGAATCCTTCTTGTAAAAGTTGAAAAGCAGTCTTTCTCTGATTTCGTATAACATAGAGAGATGTTCTTGATGGGCTATCAGACTAAGGGCTTTCACCTTTGGTTTCTTGATCTTGATTTTTCGTAAAATCATTGGAAACACATGTGTGGGGTCCAATTGTTTTTAATCTTTGCTTAATGGATTCTTTTTACCACAAACACACTCTTGATTAGCTTTCAAACTGAATGTCCAATGTCTCAACTTTGTTTCATTTCACAAGGTATATTATGTGAAACTTTGATGAATTTAAGGTAAGGGTTACCTATTGTTTAACTTTAGTAGGAAAATTGAGATGTAAATTCAATTGCTTAGAAACCTGTAAGGATGTAATCCCAAGGGCAAGCAATAACACAAGAATTTGGTCAATGGTATTGGCCTCCTAAAGGGTTTGAAATCTTGAGGATCATGTTGAATGTTTGTTTGCAAATTTTTTTTAACAAGCACTGTGTTTTCAAGCAATGTAACATCCTAGCTCAATTGGTATGTTTTTCTTAGTGGGCTTGCCTCATGCCCTTCGTAGTAGAAGAGATGATTTTACATGCAACCAAGGATAAAATATAAAGGTATGTTAAGAATGAAGTCTTAACCTCTATATTTCAACCAAGATTGGACATGGCAAGTAACTTATTGGAATCTAAGTTCCAATGCACCACTTTGATAAACTCGTTGGATGGAATGGTTGGCAACTACAAACAAGGTTCTTAATGACACAACATCAGGGACATGGCACCTTGCGAGCATCCAACAAGCCACTAAAGGCTTTAATCAATCCTACTAGGGGATCTTATACATTTTACGGTAGTACCCCATTCTGAAAGACACTGTACGGCTAAGGCCTACATACCATGAGGACTTGACAGTTTAGTCTTATCCATTTGTATACCGTCCCGAATGGAAACCCGGTTAGATTCGCCTTTGAGATCTCCTTTTGGATGTGTCTCTTAGGTAGGCCCCTCTAAAGGTAAACAATAGTGAGCAAGCACATCCGTAGCTCGATCAAACTTCATTTAGAAACAATGGGAGAACACACGTGATATACCTAACTCACACTCACAAAATGTTTTGTTTAATTTTAAACCCAAATCAAAGTGTGGAGGCAATCTTTTATGCAACTTAATGTCATCAAGAAGACTTTTGGTTCTCAAGATCGCCATGAAGCACGAGAGAAGTGCATATTCCTTTTTAGATGAGATTACTTTGAATAAGAGATTACAAAACATGAAAAACACATGTTCATTTTAAGCCTCAAAGAAATGATGAAGTCATTTTAAAGCACCAAACAAAATATGAGTTAGCCTAAAACAAAAAATTAAGGCATATGACAAACCCTCCAAGGATTTTGAAATGTTCATTTTAAAAACCAAAGGTGAGTTAGCATGAAATAGAAAATTAAAGTAGGTGACGGAAGCTCAAAGCATTTAAGAACACTTTTTAGGTTTCAATTTCGATGCCTGAATCTTTAGTTCTAATTTTTCCTTCGTTTTCGTCCAACTCCAATGTTTGATTTCAATGTCGATTTCACCTTTACCTTTTGCTTTTCTTCATTTTCACCTTTTACACTTTCCTTTCTTTCCTCACTTTCTTTGTACCTATCAAACAAAATACACTTATGTGAGGATCAAACTATTGGATTTCAAGTCAAGTAGGTCAAAATATCCACACAATGGCATGATCTTAAAAGAACAAAAATTTGGATGATAAAAGGATGGCTTATAAGTGGATCATGCTTTGATATGGATTTTATTAAAAATATATCACACTTGCTAGATTAATTCTTTCTCTTATCATGATCCACATCACTAAAGGTATTGAGCTAATAAATCAATCGCAAAGAATAGGTCCTTTAAAAGCATCATCATAAATTTCAAATTTTAACTATGGTCATTAATGATGAAAAATGATTCATAATACAAAGTTAATAAATTGAATCAACTTAAAAAGAACAAATCTTTCAAAGCATTATCTCAACCAAACATTAACTACTTCAAAATAATCAAAATGATATAACAAACTTTCGCAAGTTTATAAATTTTGTTAACCATGAAGAAAGCATCATCACAAGTTCAAATCCTAGCAATTTCAAAATGAACCTAATGATGAAACTTGATAGATTAATTTTTGATATCTATCCCAAAGCATCTTCACAACTATTGAGTATATCTTCAAATATTTAAACAACACATTTTGTTATAAAGCGTATGTCCAATAATGAAGTTAGCTTTTACAAATTTGCAGCCCTTTATTGAAAGAACAACATGTCTCTTGATAGAAACATGACTTTGACCATTCTTAAATCAAACAAGTTTATATTTGTGACATGCCAACTCCTATCAATAAATAATAATCTATACTTTTATGCATGAAGATCCTTGCACCAAACTATCAGCTAAAATGTCATAAAAATAGATCAGTCCAAATTCTCAAATTAGTTTTCTAAGCTCATCATAAAGACTTGATGGCTAGCTAGTGTACAACTGGATCATGTAAATTTTCTTTCATAGTTAACGCATAGGATTAATTACTCGGCCAATAGATTCATTCATGTACGTACAAAATGGATTTTGAAAAGACTTCAACAACTTTCAAGAAAGCATGCCTACCAGATGATGACTGTGGTGTCTATCTTAAATGCTATGCAAGTTGACATTTAGTTCTCCTTTGTTGGCCAAGTAATAGCTTTTGAAAATAAAATCCATTCCAAGAATTGTGTAAGAATACCACAGATGCATATGAAAATGTAGAAGCATACGCAGGAAATGCGAGTTATTTGATAGATTGATTCAAAGTGAAATAAAATGCACATGAATTCATGAATATACCAGATTTATGTTGACCGAACAAAGGGAGGAAAGAGAAAGTCTTTAGCTTACACGCCCAACCACCTTTTGACTAGCATTCCCCTTTCAAAGACAATGTGCAATCACAAAAAGGAACGTGTGACTAGCCACTAACGGATATGCGCAAAATGAACTTTGTCAAAAGGTTTTAGAAATCTTCAAGCAGATGAAAAATGACAGTCACAAATTTACATTTTCAAACCTTTACCAGCATCCTCATCA
This sequence comes from Sequoia sempervirens, assembly GCA_007258455.2. Taxonomy (NCBI): domain Eukaryota; kingdom Viridiplantae; phylum Streptophyta; class Pinopsida; order Cupressales; family Cupressaceae; genus Sequoia; species Sequoia sempervirens. The sequence continues at coordinate 17,370 of VDFB02215160.1, read as the reverse complement.
TTTGTGAAGAACTCAGGGGCTTCTTTAGGAACTTTCTTGGTAATGCATTTATCAAGTGTAAAACATAATTGTCATCTTTAATGTTGATAGCTATTGATGCGACTAGCAGGTGTGATTTTAACAACTTGCAAGTGTATGCGAAGTAGGTATAAAGTTAGATTCAGTAGATTTCACTAGCCTTAAGCCTATAGGAGATGTCATTCATGGAATGCCTTTGACCAAAAACAAAGAAACAGGCAAAAATTTCAAGTGGAGGCCATTAGCAGGCACATAGCCGCGACATAGATGATTGTTGGGGAAGTTTCATAAAGATTCGTATGCATTTAAGGGGGAGACTTCTAAAGTACCTATAGATGGTAGGAGTAAAGTCAATACTATCTACACCCAATCACTGAGAATGCAACTTTTAAATATATGAACAAGGTATGTCTAAAAACGGACCAAAAGTAGATTGAGAACATTTTAAAATATACACAAAATAGTTTAATATACTTCTGCTCCTGTTGTTTATACTTGTACCCCTGAGTCAATAGAAAAAAAGTTGTATAACATTAAAGAAAATAGTGCCACTATCATTCACTTTCAGGCAGCTTTGCTCAAGACTATATGCGTATTAATCTAAGAGCAAGAAAAGAATGCCTGGATCAGCACATTGTCTACAACAGACTTAAGCACGAACTTTAGCATCTTTAAAATACATAACAAAGTCAGATTTATTATTTTTAACATAGCAAGAACTTTAGCATGAACTTTAGCATCTTTAAAAGACATAACAGAGTCAGATTTATCATTTTCAACATAGCAAGGACTTTAGCATGATTATTAGGAGCATCAAAAAATGCAAATTTGAAGTGTATATTTAATAAAAATGAGCTAAAGTTGGAGTAACACAATAATGGATTGAATGTGCATGTGACAAAATTTATTTCTTTCAAACAAATATAGGAAATAACCCAAAGAAAGAGAAATGAATGGGTAGACGAGGCCTTCTAGTGCCAAACTGTGAACACCTGTTAAAAATCTGCAAACACTATTCCTTCAAACATGGGTTAGTAATCTACAAATCCAACAAAATTTTCCTATGAAATAATGAAAATATACTTTCTAAAGATAACAAAAATAACTAAATTGAAAGCATGAAAGGTGCATACCTATTCCATAGTGGATTGGTGTCACTTTGTTGTGAAAAGTGACCCTTTCCTAATCCTTGCTCAAGCTTAAGTGATGAAATGCAATTGTGATGGAGTAAGATGGGAAAAATTACTTCTCAATCCAAGAGAGTAACCTTGCATAAGAGTTGTAGATGCCTTTGATGAAGAAAGAGGTCTTTATTTATAGATTTTTTTGATGAGAAGATGGCCAATGAGAAGAGGCCACTTGTCAACTTGTGAGTGGTTGAGGAGTGAGCACATTTTGGCCAATGTGCCAAAATTTTAAAATTGTTGAGTGGGGGGACATGTAAGACTTTTAGAATTTAAAATTTTGAGTGGGGGACATGTCAAAATTTAAAATTCTGAAAATGTTGAGTGGGGGATATGTCAGAATTTAAAATTCTGAGTGGGGGACATGTCATAATTTAAAATTCTGAAAATGTTGAGTGGAGGATATGTCAAAATTTAAAATTCTGAGTGGGGGACATGTAAGAATTTCAAATTTTAAAATTCTGAGTGGGCGACATGTCAGAATTTAAAATTCTAAAAATGTTGAGTGGGGAATATTCCTCCAAGATGCCATGTTGAAAGAAAATAAGGATTTTAATAAATCAATAAATTGATTTATTTGTGCAAGTGGGTGGTTAGGTTAATTTAATTAGGATTATATTAGCCTAATGATGATTAAGATGTTTTCACCCCTTTACGACTTACATATTTGATTTATTTAAATCAAAAAAGGATGGAAAATGTATTTGGATTTAATTAAATGAATGTTTGATTTATTTGATTAAAAGGTTGATGATAAAGTTTATTTAATTTTAAATTAATGACCTTAGGAGATGGAAATTAATGGGATTACCTGATGAATGAATGAAGGTGAACTTGATTAATTGGTGAATGGACCTAATGCATGATGTTAATTTTGCATGTCTATTGTATGTATGGTTGCTAGATTTCAGGCTAATCCAAAAGAATCACATGTAACTTCTATCAAGAGAATGTTTAGATATCTAAAACGAATAATTGACTTTGGACTTTGGTATCCAAAGGATGATGATCTCACTTTGTGTGCATATACTAATGCAGATTGGGCTAGTGATGTAGATGACAGGAAAAGTACTAGTGGTGGTGCTTTCTTCCTAGGGAAGAAGTTGGTATCTTGGTTAAGTAAAAAGAAAAACTCAATTTCTCTATCTACTGCTGAAGTAGAATACATTGCTACTGCCTATAGTTGTACTCAAATGATATGGATGAAAAAAATGTTGAGAGATATCAGGGTGATATATGAAGAGCCTATTGCCATATACTGTGACAACTCAAGTGCAATAAATATCTCAAGTAATCCAGTGCTACACTCTAAGACTAAACATATATCAATCAAGTTTCATTTCTTGAGGGAGAAATTGAATGAGAAAGAAGTCAGACTGGAGTATGTGCCTACCAAAGAACAGATTGCAGATATATTTACTAAGCCATTGTCGAAGGATACTTTTGAGTATCTCAGAGGAATGCTAGGGGTAATTACCCCTCCTGATAAGAACTAAAAGATGCATTTTCTTGCATAGATTTGTGAACTTCATTGCTATATTCTAATTCAGATTAATGTTTTTGTGGTTGCTACTCAGGGGGAGTAGTCAGATATGTAGATATGTGGTTTAGAACATGTATATGGAAATTTCATTGTTACTTTTTCCATTTATTTCAAAGGGGAAGAAGGGTAATGTGAAAAATCCTTCCAAGAGGAGAAGTGCAGAAGAAGTCAGTGTGTTGGGTTGATGGTATTTTTCACATCATGTGTTGCCATCAATGCCAAAGGGGGAGATTATTGGATGTTGTGGATGTGTTGTTGATATGTGGTTGTCATTGATGTCAACACTATTAGCATTTGGTATATTAGTTGTTGTATATGTTGAGGATATTGAGAAAATTGTAAGAAAAAGTGTTCTAGGTTCCTAGTGGAACTATGTAGGTCATGAAGGTGTCCTATTCTATACGTTGAACATTAGTTGGTGTGGATTAAAGGGTTTATTTTTTAGTATATCTAGATCATCTACCAGAAGTTTCAGAGGTCTGCGTAAATTGTTTAGTGTGTTGTGGTCTGATAGTGTTTTTATTTTCTCTGTTAGTGTTCCTAAATGAAGATTATGTGATTATGTTAATCTCAGTTGTTACAAATGTTTCTCTATTGTTTCTTGGTGCTCTTAGATGTCTCTAGATCATTCAACATCTTTTTGGTATGTCCACATTAACCGAGGAGCTCGTGATTGAAGATATTTTCTTGCGCATGTTCGATTTTTCATGTTCCTAGTTGACATGTTGGTGGTAGCGTGTCGTGGATCTTCATGGTGAAAGAAACTAAATTCTTTTTGTGTTGGAGATGTCAATTTGAGTCTCCACTATGTTGTGGCTGACCTTGGTGGATTCACATTAAAATTTTATTTGTAAATTTGGGCCGACATTGCAAATATGTTCTATTTTCTTGGTCGACTAAGTTGTGATGAAATCTCATGTAGCAAATATATAAGTGCAATTGTTTCATCGGTGAAGAGTGTGCTTCATGTGCTTCTGTGTGTGTATGTGTGAATATCATTCGATTGCAGAGCAGAGTGTGAAGAAGATTGTGCAAAGTGTGAAGAAGTGTTGAGCTTAATTGGAACTACAATCAGGCTTGTGCAGAAGCTATTTTCTTAGCTCATGCCCTCCAAATTTTTAATCCTATTCTGTTGGGTAGTGAGCGTATTTTTTATTTAAGAAATGATCTCTAGGTAGTGTTCCCGAATGCATGTCCATTCCCCTTATTATTTCTTATAATACTTATAACAGAGTATAATCTTGTGGACTAACATCCACCGTGGTTTCTCCCCTAACATGGTTTCCACATAAAAAACTTGGTGTTCTTTCTCTTTGATGTGTTAATTGCTTGTGGTTAATTGCTTATTCATCAGATCTGAGATTAAATTTAAGATAAGTTGAAAAGTTTAAATTTCTGTAACAACTAATTCACCCCCCTTCTCAATGTTAGTCCTTGTTTTTCTATAACCTTCATTTCAAGGACCTTCAAAAAAAGGTCCTTGGTTCTAAGTCACTTTCACTCGAGCTACCTCCAATTTTGATTATAAATTTCAATTTCAAACCTCAGTTTGGACCTTAAAATGAAAAAAAATTGACAAGATAATTTGCAAGATTGGAGTCCTTGAAATGATCTTTCCAACTAGTATAATTTTGAAGATATTTAAATTTTACTATATATTTACTTTCTATGTTCTATTGAACATAGTTTTGTCATTGAAAATCAAGTTCTCTATTCTACACATGTGAAAAAATAATTAAATTACTGAAATAATTCAAAACATTATTTACACTTGAGGTATTGATGTCTTTTTTTTAGAAAAATAAATTGAATTTTGATCCATAGAAAACAAGAACTATGTGTTACAACATACAGCTATGTCCAAATTATATTTACTATGAATTCAAAAAATAATAAAGAAAAAACATGCAACAAAAAATTATGAAAAATTATCCATGCACTAGAAAAATTGTTGTTACAAACATATATTTTAAAAATTATAATATTCTTCTTTCTATAAAAAATTCTATGCATTACGACATCTATGCCACGTTTTAAAAAATATTTAAAACAAAACAAATGTTATTAAAAGTTTTATAAAAATAATCACAGTTAATTTATATATATATATATATATATATATATATATATATATATATATAAAATCTACACACCAATCCTCACAAATCACTAGTTTGGACATCATCTCTAAATTCTTTATAGTTTAGCTAGTATAGGTGTCAAAAAGTGAAGTTTTTGCTAAAAATATTGATTTCAATGTCTTACATTGGCCAAAAAGTGGGACTCATTATTGCGATATTTCATAGAAATATGAGTATCTATCTAGAGAAAGCATACTCTATAATAGATTGATGGTCATAGAGTACATCATCATGTATAAAATAATACTTTTCATCTAAAGAACATAGATCAATGAATGCAAATATCTCATGACATTTAGGATAAATATCACCATATATGGTGTGATCATGCTATGATTGTGTAAAATAAGTGTAACCGCAATACCAATTTATCCATCATATAAGGTGCAACCCAAGGTGAGGCCTAGCTAAGTCTATTCTCATCACTATAACAATCCATATGATCATCATGAAGCTTGAAGAATAATAGCATAATAATAATAACTAAGAGAAAATGATGAGTGTGAACCAACTCAATTAAGGAAGGAAAATTATGTAATATATGATGCAATAGCATCTCTAACCAAAAAATTCCTCATTCATAGTGCAAGTTCATGAGAGCGTCAATGATGAAAGGACTATGTCACATAGATAGAAACATGTTAAAACAATATGTATAGACACACATCATATAAGCAAAATGATCTAGAAAAAACTATACTGATAGATTATTCTAGGGTGGGTGAGTGGGATGAAAGAGGTATGTCACTATATAAGAAGCAATCTAATTAAAACATGCAATTAAATGCGAAATAAAGTTCTATAAGAACTAAAAATTATAATAATAATAAAGGCCAAACTCTTAAGAAAAACCCTAGGGGTATAAGAATGTTATATTTATAAAAAAAAATTAAAGAATAAGATCCCTTTACATATATATAGGTACATTAAATGGTGCAAACTATAAGAAATAATTGACCTAGATTCAATTTGGATCTAAGTTGATATTAAACAGGGATAAAATGACTTAGTCGTAGGATCAATGATGAAGAAACCATGTTAATGTCATGCTTAATTTATTCACTATAATATAAAATTTAAAAATCAGGGTTTGATACATCAATAGTGGCATGGTGTGATGGTTAAGTTGTGTTGTTGTTCTTTCCATCAAGGTTCAACAATGATTTTTTTAGTGGTTAATATTCACCAATTGGCTAATAGTTGAAATTTGGGAATTTTAAATTGGCTGATTTTGAGTTGTAATGTTACTTGAATTGCCACATTTAATTTTTTTTTTATTGTAGTCTCATTTAAATCACCAAATAATCTATTTTATTAAAAAAATTATCTCAAAAATTTACCACAATATTCGATACAAGATTAGATCAAATTCACCAAAATTTTATAAGTTATACTAGAAATTTATATTAATTCACCAATCCATATTTCCAATCTTTAGTTTCCACCATTGATTTATAATATAATCTATTGGCCCTCATTGTATTTTGTAAAGTAAAATTTTCCAATGATCTATAATG